>JACGTJ010000296.1:2473-13782 GCA_014858695.1 Chrysomya rufifacies | reverse complement strand
TTCTAGTTCAGTTCTAATTCAGTTCTAGTACAATTATTTAATGTAGTTTCCAAACAAATTCGCAGATTATTTATATAATTTAAAGATTAAAGAAATTGAAAATATTTCTTTAATCCACGAAATTTTTCATTGTCATCTGCGATGTTTCCACCACAGCCCATTCTAACTAAGAGATTTATTAGTTTTTAATAAAGTTCTTCAATGAATGTGCTAATTTTTTTATACTGCTGCATTTATATGACGTTAAAGTAAAATATCAAATATAAATCGCATTACTTTATCATTAAAATATATAAGCATTTTTGTAAGGAAATATTTTTTTCTTAGCTTTTATCAGTCGTCATTTGAAAATCTCTGATAAAATTATTAAATACACACATATTTTTTTATTTTTTTTAAGGCTAACAAAACAACACTGATAAAGTCGTTAAATAATGGAACTAAGGGGTTATTCATTTAAAAGTTTTGCTTTCATTTCTTCTGCTATTAATTTGGTTGGTGTTTACAATTAATAAAAGTAAACAAAGTAAGAAATATTAAATAGAATTTATAATCGAAAAGAAAAAATATTCAAAATAAATCTTTGAATGAATCACCTCTTAATAAAAATAAATATTATAAAATAATTTTGCAATAAATAGAGTAAAAAACTTACCTATTTTCAAAAAAGTTGAAGTTTATATAAAGTTGAATGTTAGATAAGTTTATAATCGCCCAGCGACTTCACAGCAAAAATGTTTTATTGGTTACTATTTTCTTTAATATGTTTTAGTTTTTTTTTATTTGATTAATATTATATATGTTATGTTTTAATAATAATAATAATGTCGATGTTGCTTGTTGTTGGTTTTGTGTAACTAATTAACTAGCTAACTAACTAGCTACTGCTCCCTTCAAAAGTGTGCGTTCTGTTTGTTGTTATTAGTTATAAATTTTGTATTCCATTTTTATGTAATTTTATGTAAAACGTGTTTTTTACATAAATAAAAAAAGAGGAATTAGCGGCATGCATGCAAACATTTTTCGTCATTTTGTAGTAATATTATTGTTTTTTTATATTATTTGTAATAGGTTGGTTTTTTCTGTGACAAATTGTGTGTCTGCTTTAGTCTATTACGTTTATGATGACGTTGGTAATGATGATGATCTATTAAACGTACAAACCAAAACCATACATATGATGTGCGAGTACGTATGTCCGTACGTACATACTACGTTCTTTAAAGAATACTAATAGTTTTTTTCTTGTTTTTATAATTTTTTGTTATACGGCTAAATTAGTGTTTAGTTTTTCTATACTATTTACAATGGAATCACACATGTGGCTGAGTGAACTGGCGCTTTAGTTGTTTAGAGGGTTTCATTCATTTCTTTATTTTCTTTTTTTAATATTTTTTGTTTTGTTTTCGTATATCTTTTAGATGATGGTTTGTTGTTTGAAGTGATTTATTTTACTACTAGGCACGTACATAGATACCTACACAAACCCTGTTCTATGTCCCTTTTCTAAGCACTTTCTTGGCCGCCTTAATGTTGGGCACCAGAGCCTTTAACTCACTGCAGTCATCTAGGAAGGGATGTTTTAAAAGTTCATCAGCTGTAGCACGTTTATCTACTTCAACTTGCAGACAACAATCAAGAAAGTCTTGTAGATTAGGACTTAATTTATCCCAGCTCTTAACATCGGGTCTACCATTTGCTGCTATAAGATACAGGGCTCTTAAGGGGGTTTCGTGCAGATAAGGAGGTTGACCTTCTATCATTTCTATGGCCATAATGCCTATTGACCAGATATCGACTTTTTTGCCATACTTCTTGCGTGTTACAACTTCTGGAGCCATCCAGTAAGGTGTTCCTACCATAGTTTGACGTTTTTCATCGCCTTCTATATTGGCACAAAATCCGAAATCTGTTACTTTAACAGAACCATCCATACCCAAGAGTACATTGTCGGATTTGATGTCACGATGTATAATACCTTTGGAGTGCAAAAAAGATATAGCGTATAGGACTTCTCGGCAAACACAAGCTATTTGTCTTTCCTTCATAACAGTTTCAGTTACCACATCTGTAAGTGGACCACCATCCATATATTCCATTATAACCCAGAGCTGATCTTCAGGTTCTAGGAAATAAGCATCCAAGAAATTTACTAAATTTTTATGATTGAAATCTTTAAGCACCCTAATTTCAGTTAAAATAAGATCTTTGGAAGACTGATTTTTTAAATCAATTGTTTTAACAGCCACCTGTGTTTCATTTTGTTTATCGGCAGCGATGAATACAATGCCAGAAGCTCCTTTACCAACTTCCATAGTGGTTTTATAACGTTCACGTGGATCTTCCACATTACAAATGGCTCTAAGCTCTTCATAGATCTCGGCATCGGTTTTTTGGACACGTTTATCTTTGGAACGTCTTAAAATAGTTTCATCGCCATCGCCTTCTGTGGTGACATCAATGGGAGGTTTTATTATAATGGTATCGGTGTTGATAGTGTGATTATTTTCACTTGTGGACAAGGTGGTCAAATCATTACGTCCCTTCGACAAGCTGGGTGGTAAACCTTTAGGTTTTGCTTTAATTTGAGGTTTGGGCGGTAAGGTTTGCGTTTTCTTGGCAGGCAATGGTGGTGGAAGCTCACCACCTGTTATATCTAATTGAGGCTTTAATGTTTCCCTCTGTTGTTCCAAAGTCGATTGCAATTCCTTTATAACATCATTTAGTCCCTGCAGACCAGATACATGTTGTTGATCATTAAAACTATTATTGCTGCTATTACCACAAGTACTGCTGCCACTGGTGGTATTGCTGCCCTCACTTGAACGTTCATCTTCAGCACTGTCCAAGTCTTGCGACTTGTGTTTATTCTTATAATTGACATAATTATCGATTTCCTTCGATTCTTCATGTATGGCTTCCTCCGTTATGAAGGGTTTGAAAATAGCTTCATTTTCTTTCTTCTTAATGGAATAATTATAAAATTTCACCGCATGATAAGCAGCATCGGGATTTTTACTCTGTTCATCTTTTGAAATTTGATAATTCATCAAACGTAACCAGGGTGCTGGTAAACCTTCTAGTACACCCGTCTCTTCATTACGTGAGACATGAAAATGTCTTTGAAAGTTGGTAGGATTACCTATTTCAGAAATAGGTTCCTTCTTTTTAAACCAACCCTTAATACCGGTAAAGCTAGTCATTTTTATAGTAATTTTATTCTAAAATCCAAACGATTTTCTTTTTCAATTGTTAATTTCAATAAATAAAGTTATTTTTGGACTCGTTAAATTAAGATTTTTTAGGTGGTCCTCCCAGTTTTCTCCATACACAAAATTAACTAGTCCATGCAAATTAGTATATGCGACTGGTGCTCTGGATATTTCCTCTTCTTCTACTTCTTTCTATTTCTTCTATTGCTGCTACTGCCGTTGCTACTGCTGCATGTCTCGTGTGAGTCATGCAAGTCTCAATACGCCGCTAATAACCAGCAGCGCTCCAACTATAACAACAACAAAATTTACACAACTTTATTTTATTATTTCTTTTTTCTCTAGATTTTTATATTGTTTATTTTTTTTTTCGTTCTCCTTACTATTCGTAATAATGAAATAAAAAATAATAAATAGAAATAAAGAAATAACGTAGCAACGATAAAAAAAAACACCAACACACTACTTCTAGTTAGTAACCAGGGATGGAAAAGTTAACGTATTTGTAATAATTGTATATTTTAAAATTTTATAGTATTTTTGTGTTTCAGTAAGATATTTAAAATTGTATTAATTAGGATCACTCAAAATAATCCCTATAACTCGAAGATACACTAAAAGCAATATATATTTTTTATGATAAAGACGTAATAGACATTTTCTTAAAACCAAAATATAACTTCCAATTTCGAAGCCCGTAAATTATGTTTATTGATTTATAAACAGTCTACCTCCACACCGGCTAATCTAAATTATTTATTTTTTTTATTATGAAATACATTACAAAATAAGAACTTTAAAGACTTACAATTTTTGGTTCATTGGATTTGTAATAACAGTATTTTATCAAGAGTATCGGTATCTTTAACATGCGAGGAAATCGGATAAAAATTAAACATAATAATTACGATTTCAGTTATATAGAAAATGTTTATAAAATGAATGAATGCAATTTTTTAATTCATTTCATGAGAATTTACTTAAGTATTAACTTTTTTTTTGTGACTAAACTAAAAACAAATCATTGATGAATCAGAATATTCAATGAATGCCAAATATAAAACCACAAAAATACTTTTATTTTCCATCCCTGAAACTTTACTAGCAAATAACTATTAATACCACACGACAGCTACTCCACGACGGACGACGACACTACGATTGATGTGGACGCGACTTTTGAACTCCCCTCCGGTTGCGTTTTTTAACTGAACTGCGTTTTTGTTATCACAATTTTACAAAAATGCTTAATACTGAGTTAATCATAATTCAATTTAAATGCACACTATTTTCTATGTATGTACAATATTATTTTTTATAATTTGAATTTTTCATTTCAAACTTTAGGTTCGTTTTTTTTAGTTAAATGCACTTTTTATATTTAAATTATTTTCCATTTACATTTCAATTACACATTTTTCTTTGTTATTTTTCAATTTTTTCTTTCTCGTTTTTTTTCTTTTTTCTCTCTCTACCTGTTTTTTTCTTTTAAACCTCCTCTAGGAGGAGATTAAATTAAATTTTTCTCTGGAATTTGCGTTCCTTTTATATTAATTATATTTCTGTTTTTTTTCTTCTTTTTACACTCACACATACACAAAAGGAGTGGCACTTGCTGTTTTCTTGTAAAACAAAAAAATATATATTTTGATTTAATTTATTCGTTGATCGATTTAGTAAAACAACCCTTTTACTTTTATTTTACATTATTATGACATTTTTTTCTTAAAATTATTACTTTAGTTAATTATTCAAAATCACTAAATTTAATCAATTTCAGCCAAAGCACTCACATAAAAGTCAACTGTCTATTTCTCAATGATGGTTGTAAAAGCAATGAATAGATGAGTACTAAATACCGAGTATCAAGTAAAAAATGGTTTTTACAACATTAGCAAGAAACAGTGTTGGCAATGTTACGTTTTTCTACTAGAACGAAAAGTTGGCAACGCGCTTAAGGAATCTTTTGAGAGTAGATCAGTTGTTCCAAAATTTGTATTAAAAGTTTTGAATCCATAATTTTTTAAATGTAGATTTAAATTTTTAATATAATTGCAAAAAAAAAAAAACTAAATTGAAATTTAATTTTGATTTTTTTTATTTTTATTAAAATTTTTGGAAATCTTAAATTTTTTTTAAAATTAACTTTTTAAAAATTTCTTAAAATATTCTATAAAAACGAAATTTCTATAGATACGAAAATTTTTGGAAATTTCTTATAGAAATAAAAAATTTCGAAATTTCTTTTAAAGAAACGAAAATTTTCGAAAATTTCCCATAGAAACAACAATTTTCGATTTTTTTTTATAGAAACAAACATTTTCGAAAATTTCCTATATAATTTCCTTCAAAATTTCATATAGAAATGAAAGTTTTCTATAGAAACGAAAAATTTTGAAAATTTCCGAAAATATTCTATAAAAACGAAATTTTCTATAGAAACACAAATTTTTTAAAATTTTTCATAGAAACAAAAATATTCGAAATTTTTTTATAGAAATGAAAATTTTCGAAAATTTCCCATAGAATAGAATTTCTCCTAGAAACGAAAATTTCCTATATAATTTAGAAGAAATTTTTTGAAAATTTCATATAGAAATGAAAATTTTGAAAATTTCTTGTAGAAACGAAAATATTCTATAGAAACGAAAATTTACGAATATTTCTTATTGAAACGTAAATTTCTTATAGAAAAGTAAATTTTCCATAGAAACAAAAATTTTCAAAAATTTCCTATAGAAACGAAAACTTCCTATAGAAAAGTAAATTTTTGAAAGTTTTCTATTGAAAAGCAATTTTTCGAAAATATTCTATAGAATATTATTTCAATAATTAATTCTTCTTTTCAAACATCTGGCAGCTCTCGACAAAACGGAAATGCTATTTAAACACAATATTACCAGCTAATAAAATTTTAAATTTCGAACTAAAATAAAATAAAAATATATGATTAACGATTATTAAAGTATTTAAGAACATTTAATATTTAATATTGCTACAGACCAATAATGTTACCCTCCTTCTCCAGATGCTGAACTATATTATGACATGTGTTTTATTTTAAGTACATTTAAAATGGTTTTAAGCAAAGAATATTTAAGTATTTGCAGCTAAAGATTTACTAGATACATTTGTACATACATACATATGTATTGATAAATGAATGTTCAACATATATAATTTGCACGCTTAAATTAGTATTGTATTGACAATGAAAAAATAAAAATATACTCAATATTGCTAACATCTGGAAATAGTTGAAATATTTTTTTTTTGTTCATTTGTATTAAATTGAAATTTGCACTCCCCTATAGAGCAGCAAGATGAAATAAAGTTTAAAAATATAACAACAATTTGATCAGTTGCTATTTAAACACGAAACCTTAAAGAATACGGCTTCAAATCTAGAGGATTATCAAAAATGATGGTAAATTAAGGATTTTATAGTTTAAACAACAGATTCTGTTATATAAATTTAAATTGTTCTAAATTAACTATTAATTTACAGCTTTCATCATTAGTTATGTTAATATTGGCCATATTATTATATAACATTTTCAATGAAGTCAATAGTGCTGGTGTACCCAATGTTAAATATTTTCCCAAATTTACTTTAACGGAAGAAAATACTGTTGTGC
The DNA here is from genome assembly GCA_014858695.1 of Chrysomya rufifacies. Lineage (NCBI taxonomy): Eukaryota > Metazoa > Arthropoda > Insecta > Diptera > Calliphoridae > Chrysomya > Chrysomya rufifacies. The sequence goes on along the minus strand of JACGTJ010000296.1, from coordinate 6,932 downwards.
CCAAAACACAATTGGAATATTTAAATCAATTTGAATATAAATTTGAAACTTTGACTAGAGTTATCAATAAAATGGATAATAGCTTACAAGAACTGCAAGAAAAATCCAATACTTGGGCAATATTTCAACATCATATTAATGCCTGGAATGAGGGTATTCGTATTTTAGAAAATAAACTTGATCTTTTAAAGCGTAGTCATGAAGAACAGCAACAACAATTGGAAAAACTAGAACTAGTCATTGGTAACAACAATCAGGAAGTATTATTTCAAGAAATAAAACAAATCTTACAAACCGAACATAAAAATAAAAATGATATTTCCTCGAAACTTAATAACATATTAAGACATCTACAAATACCATCAGCAGGTAACAGTGAAAGAAAATCCCATAAAATGGCTAACATAATGGCACCGATTATTCCCACACATTCTTCATCAAATTTATGTTCTAATATAACGAATAGACTGGAATTGCAACTTAATCATATGGCCCATCAAATGGCTTTACAAAAAGATCTTAAACAATTAAACTCATTAGAAAAAAGAAATTCAAAAAGCTTGGAAAATATTCTGCACACTCTCAATAATCATTCGGATAAACAAGATGAAATCACTGCTCGCATACAAAGATCTAATGAATGTTGTTATTCTCTGTCAAGTGAGGTGACTACATTTACTGAAAGTTCAGATATTCTTTTGAAACGCATTGAGAAATTAGTGCGTAACGTAAATGAAAAATTAAATAGCTTAGAGGAGAAATCAGCTGGGAAAGATGGAGACGGAAATCATGATGATGAACAAGAAGAAAATGAAAGTGTTGAAGGAGAAGACGATAAGCAAGAAAGTTTATCCAATGAAGATGTGGATTTGAAAATCGGAATTGGAAAAGAACAACATGATTTGGAACTAGAGGTTTCCACCCGTATAAATAACAGTCTTGGTGATATCGATGATATGTCCACAGATGTATATGAATACGACTATAATCATGATGTTGGTAAGGAGATTAATCTGGATCTAAGCCGGATAAAGTTTCCTATTAAAAACTTTTATCCGGATCAAGTTTTATATAAAATACCATTATCTGAATAAAATTTTTCTTTCCCGAATTTTCAGAACTTATAAAACCCCAGTTAAACGGATGCCATGAACTTCTCAGCGATTTAAACGACGATGATCTTGATGACGAGAGCACGCGTGTTGATGGTATTTATAAATTTGGAATACCCGATATTAATGAAGACGGACGTAATTTCAATGAACGCTATTGCGTATTTCCCAATGCGGACAACGATACCAAAGGAATACCATGGACCGTTATACAAAGACGAGGTCCATATCCACAGCAAGAAAGTTTTAATCGTTCATGGTCTGAATATCGTAATGGTTTTGGTCACTTATCGCGGGACTTTTGGTTTGGCAATGAGTTCATACATCGCCTAGTCTATAATGACGACTACGAACTGCGTATTGAATTAGAAGATTTTGAGGGTAATCAAAAATGGGCAGAATATTCCGTATTTCGTATAGATTCAGAAAAATATAATTATAATTTGTTAATTGGGGAATATCATGGCACAGTTGAGGACGCTATGAAATATCATAATGATAATGATTTTAGTACTTACGATCGTCGTAATGATAAAACTGTGGATGCTTGTTGTTCGTGTGCCATGGGTTATGCCAGCGGCTGGTGGTTTGATAAGTGAGTAGTAATCTTATAAAGATAAAAAGGACATCGATATAATTAACTTATTTATTATTCTATGCAGTTGTTCCGAAGCCAATTTGAATGGTATTTATCATTTTACACCTTTAAATCATAATTACATTGGTGTTATTTGGGAATTGTGGCGTGGTGATTATTCACTTAAGAAAACTCGTATGATGATACGTCCACGTACTAAAAATGAACAAGATACTGTTAGACTTTTTCAGGATTATCATGAATATACTGAAGATCCTTAAGGAATTTAATTAAGATAACTATTAATTTTTATTTTAAAAATAATTACATAATAAGATAAAATTACATTATTTAAATAAATAAAAAAAACTGTTTAGATCGAACACAAATATTGTACTGAAACATACAAATGGATTGTTATAGAGCATATTAGTTGTCCAAATTTATCCTAAAGCATACAAGTATTGTATAGACTAATTCGTTTGGCTACAAACATTGTAAGTTTTTCTAAAAACAGTGTAATTTTCAATTCATGCGAGATTTGAAATAATTTAATTGACATACAAATTTAGTAATAACTTAATAAAAAAAAACAAATAAGAACGCTACATTCGGCTATGCCGAATCCTTCACTTAAGTTGGCCAACACAAAAAAAAAATCCTCCGAAAATAGCCTATTCCATCCCAGTTCCAAATGGTCGAATCCGGTTATTGTTAATCCGAAAAATCCTCCAAAAATCAATAAAATTTTCAGTGAAACAATGAAGTCTCAATCTTTTATAACAGCTTCACAAATCCAAAACAAAGATTTATGGTAATGTTGTGTGTTGTATGGTTTTTATTAGCAAAACAAAAACAACTATTATGATTAAAATACAATTTAATCGTTTTTTTTTTTACAAAAACTCGACTATTTTCTAACCGATTTAAAAAACCAAAATTGTAAAAAAGACTTGTTATAGACTTTGCCGAATTTAAATAGCAAAATTCTCGGGACCCTAACGAATGATTTGAAATATATATTATATAGCTTTATAGTCGGGGGCCTTCATAAACGACATACCAATCGACGCACGGACATGCATATTTTGAATTTTCTCGAACCCACGATTCAAAATATATATACTATGAGGTCTCAGATCTAAAATGTAGAAATTACAAACGGAATGACAAACTTATATATACCCCTTCAGTATAAGTGAAGGATTAAAGAAAAAAACAAAGTTATAACGCTTTATTCGTAGTTGGCGTATTTTCGTATTTCACTACTACCAACTAATACATTTTTTTTTACAAAATTCCTCAAAAATCTAAAAAATTTTCAAATGTCTCTGACTTTTATAACTGCTTTGCAAATCCAAAACAAAGATTTAAAAGCTGGTGGTGTGTTTGTTTCTTAGCTAAACAATAATACCTAGACCATTTATGAATGTATTCTGCTTTATGATCGGAAGCCTTCATAAACGACATATCAACCTACAAACATATTTTTTATCCCACTATTCTGTGAAAGGGTATCAGATGGAAAATACAAACGGAATGACAAACTTATGTATAACCTAACCCTATAAGTGAAGACTATTAAGCTAGCTTGGTAATATTTGTGTCCAGAACACCATTTCAATGTGTTGTATGGTTTCCTCTTAGCCGAGTTTCTAGTCGTTTTGTGTGGTCCGATAGTGCGGTATGATTTATAGTCGTTTCCTACATCAATTGTTCTCACTTATGTTCTAAATATTTCGTGTACATGCTTCAATACTAGAATTGTTTATCGGCTTCATCGTCGAAATGTGTAAAATTAGCATAGCCCAAACGAATAAAGATAAATTTACCCTTCTTTATTGAAGAAATCAACCCGTACTTTTGGCAAATTTTTCGTTGTTCATCTGATGCGAAATTATAGGTATATTCGTGTAACAATGCGAAATTATGCAAAGTTGTCTGAATTTACACGAACGCTTTTAGATTACTTTAGATGAGCTTGGTGAGTTTTGGGAAGCAGATAAAAATAAATGATATTGTTCACTATATAAAACGTTAAAACATGAAAAATGTGCCAACAAAATTTCTTAATAGAAAACAATGACGTAATTGCATAAAAGATGTTTCAAATTTAAAGACATGACAACTTAATTTCTGCAAAATCGATTACGTAATTTCATGTTTTGTGAAAAGTTTTTTTTTTTCTATTTTTTTATTTTTTATATTATTGCTTTTAAATCACAATAATAATACTTTGGATTTAAAAAACTTATTGTGTGTTTGAATTTTTAATTTATATATTTTGGTTTTCTTTTATTATATATCATTTTTTTTTTTTGTTTTTGTATTAATATATATTTTTTACATATTTCTTATTAACTTATAACGCAATTATGAATTGCATTTAATTCTTAATTTTCTTTTTTTTTAGTATTAATCATTTTATTTTCAATTAAACATTAAACAATATAAATCACTCTATAGAATAATAAAAAAAGTTTTCTTTTTTAATTTAGTTTTTATAAAGAATAATTATTTTGTTGTTTGTTAACATTCAACTTGACTACATAGACCATAAGAGATTAAGGAAATAAAGTAAAAACATAAAAAGAGTTGCAAAAGAGAAATATAGTAATAGGATATTAAAAAATAAAGAGAAAGCTATTACAAATGCAAATTGTTTTCTTGAAGAGATATAATATATGATGAGAATTAAGTCATAAAGAAATTATTTTGGAAGATTTGTATAAATAATAAAAAAATAAAAAAAAAATAAAAAAAAAAAAAT
>JACGTJ010000290.1:0-10623 GCA_014858695.1 Chrysomya rufifacies | reverse complement strand
TTAGTTCAGTCCTAGTTCAGTTCTAGTTCAGTTCTAGTTCAGTTCAATTAATTATTAGAAAAAATTTTAAACTCTTTCTCACTTTGTAATATTATGTCTCATTGAAAACCTGAAATCTGCGATTGAGCTTAAAATTTAAAACACTGAAAACCCTATAGCGGGAAAGGACAAAAAAAAAAATAAACTAAAGATTTTATATATTTATATGAATAAAGGATATGAATAAAATCAAAATTGGATTTAAATTTCCTTTTAGCTATAGATTATAATCTTAAGCCAGAGAACACAAATTTGTTTACCTTTTGAAAAAATATTGAGATTTAAACTGAAATCTATCTGTGATTATTTTATGTTCCTCCCCAATTTGTGTTGCAAGCAGGGATTTGTATTATTTGTGATTTTAGAGTAATTGGCTTTCTCTTCTTAAAATGTATTTTTTCTTTTTTTATTTGTCATATGAGAATTTGTAAGTTTTATGTACTTACTATGGGACAAGTGTCAAAACGCGTGCCAAATATTTATTTGGGCTTAAAATTGAAAATCTATAGAAAAACTTAATTTCTGTAAACATTAAATGTCAAGACTTGGAGTAAACATGAAATTATTTAAGGGTAACTAGGGAAAAGAAAAAGGTGGTTGCTCTTCAATTGTTTTGTATTTGTTCTAAATGTATTCCTCTATTTGTTGTCAATTAATATTTGTTAAGAGATTATGTTAATGGCAATTAATTTAATTCATTGTTTTGATATACTTATACACATATTTAAACACACACATCCATATAAAGCACTCACATACATTCAATTTTTACTTGATCTTTAGGATTTTGAAATGTATTTTGATTGACAGTTTTTTGATAACTTTCAAATTTAGGGGTGGCTTTATTCCAGTCTATAAGCCTTTTTCTTTAATGGCAAATATTTCATTTTTTTCATAGCTACTTTTGCTATAAATTTTAAGCATATTTAGCTTAAGTTTAACCAGTTTGTTATTAAAATTTTGCTTTTCTTCCTCTTTTATTCATATTAATATTTTGTGTTGGCAAATTTTGAGTCTTCATATGTTTAGTGTTTTTTTGTCTATTTTATGGAAGGTGCGTCTCAGATAATTTATGACATAAAACACACAAACTCACATATAATCTAATTGTAGTTAGAGATACCATCTTAGTTTTTATATCACCAAATAAGAAAAAAAAGAAAAGACAAATTATATTTTAAGTAGGATTTCACTTGACGATGTTGTTTAGTTTGGTTGAGAATAATAATAAACAGAGACCAAACCATTGCTTTGGTTATGTTATTGATGTGTAGGTTGTCACATACGACAGAGGAAAACCGCCAGAAAAACGAAAAAATAGCACTAAATTACAAGTGTGTTAAATTAAGAAAAAAAAGCAATAACAACATGTTAATAATAGTATACATAAAAATTACGAGTGGGTTAAAGACTGGGATTTAATATTAAGGATATTCAAATTTCTATACTGGTAAAAAAACACAAATTAGTATAGGTTATCAATCAGAACTGAACTAGAACTAAACTAGAACTGAACTAGCACTAAACCCATTATCTTCCACTATTGATAGGTATTGAAGTCCTTAGTGTGGAATATTATAGGTTATCATAGTTCTTGAAAAAGGTGGAGTAGTCTTTGTGGAGAATGTCCTTGTATTTCTTTTCGTACATAATATATTTGCTCCAGACGTCGTAATCGAATTTCTCAGATTCGTAAATTAATTTCCTGTTGAAGAAGTATTGAGGGAAGATTTCATAGATGGAGGGCAAATTCAAGCCGTTGAAGTCATCACTTAGACAAATTTATTTGTATTTTTTATGAGTGTTCAATGTTTCATTTGATAACTTTTATGTTTTTCTGAAATTTAAATTAATAATAAATTTTTTTTTCTGTTGGAGATTGAAAAAAATAAATTTGATTAAATGCATGTAGATTATTTATATTGATGTTTTTATGAAAAATAAAACGCAGGTTCATGTTATGTTTGAGGTTATCTTATATCTGATTCTTATAATATGGTATTAAAAACGTATGTGTTAAATTATTTTAATGTTTTCTGGACTAGAACGGAAGTAGAACAGATCTGGATTTGAAGTAAATCTAAAATTCAACTAAACTAAAACTAAACTAGTATTAGTTCATTTCTAACAAGTACCGAATTAGAACTACAGAAAGTTTATACTTATATACTAAAACAAACAAATCCTTTATTGGATCAGGTCCCATTGAAAACTGTGAATTCTTAATTAACAATCAAGAACTGAACTGGAACCAAACTAGAACTAATCTCGAACTGAACTAGAATTAATTCACTTTTAATTTAGTTCTAGTTCAGTTCTATTCCAGTTGTAGTTCAATTCTATTCAAGTTCAGTTATAGTTTAGTTCTGATTCAGATCTAGTTAAGTTTTTATTCAATTCTAGTTCTGTTCTTGTTCAATTCTAGTTCCTTTTTGCTTTAGTTGTAGAAAAGTTCGAGTTCAGTTCTAGTTAAATTCTAGTTTAAATTCTAGTTAGGTTTTAGTTCAGTTCAGGTTATTGCTCAATTCAAGTTGTATTAGAATATATCGGTAATTAGATTTCCAAATATTGCTTTTAAACAAGAAATGACTTTTAGTTTTTCTATTTTTACGATATTTCAAAGAATATTGTGTCTGTCTTACATTATTTGCATTCATCTTAAATCTACGATTGAACTTGAATTTCATACAACAAATTAAGTATAATCTTTGTTTAATATAAACCGAAGGAAAAACACCCATTTCATTGAATTATTTTTCATTTATTATTATTTTTTTTTTCTTAATTTTTTTGCTTTTAAACACAGCACTTATACAATTTAGCACCCATTGTGCAACGTATAAACAATCATGAACTTAATGATAATAGCTGTAGTCGAAGTGGCCAAAGTTCTCATATTTCTTACCATAATACTTTTCGAAAGTGTCTTTGTGATAGATCTTGACATCCTTGAAGTACATGTTGGGTACGAAGAATTCGTATTCATCAATTTCACGATCGAAGGGATAACCGAAAGGCATTTCATCAACGTAACGAACACCAGAACCAATACCACAAGAGTAGGTGTAGTCGTAGGTAGAGTAGGGTTCGTAGGAAGCACTGAAGGGAGTAACGTAGAAGAAGAATTGCATGGGCATACCGTGATACCAACCTTGAGGCAAGACCAAACGATCGGGGAAACCACAGTGGGGTTCGCTGATGTCCAAGGGGAAATCGTATTTGCCTTCGAAAGCGAGCATAACATATTTGTACAATTCAGTGTATGTGGTGCGGTCCTTAACGGTCCAGTAGAAGTCCTTGGAGCTGCGTTTGAATTCATTGACACCAGCATTGAGAGTGTAAATAAAGGCATCGACTTCCATGAAGTTTTCACGATTTTCGGACAAGGAGATGAAACGACCGAATTCATCGTATTTGGGACCCAAGTAGGCACGTACAACAACCTTTTGAGACTTGTCAGATTTAATGGTGAAGTCGAATTCGAAGGGTTTGTGGTTAAGACGCATTTGACGAGCCAACAAGGTTTTGTCCCAAACGAACTTGCCATCTTCAAAGGTCATTTTGTCATTTAACAAGTTGGTGACATCAAAGTCAACCAAATCAAAGTAGGTAACCAATTCACTGACCTTAACGTCCTGGATGGTGACACCGGGGAACAACAATTCTTCATGGGTGTAGGGTTTAATGTAGTAGAAGAATTTGTAATAGACAGAAGCAATCTTCTTGTAGAACATATAGAACATGGGGTCACGCATCATTGTCTCATAATTCAAGAAAACGTTAGGGTAAACTTCCATATCATATTTGCTAACATCTCCGAAATACATGTGGGCGAACATGTACCAGTATTTGAAGAAATATTTGTCGAAAGTATCAACATTGCCTTGCATGATGCTACCAATGTATTCAATGGATTCGGGTTTGCGCAAATCAATGGTCTTGCCTTCATAGGTAACGTAGACACCCTTGGTGATAATTTCGTCCAAACGTTTGAAGAAGTCCAATACCTTGTAGTAGTAGTCGAATTTGCCGTAGGATTCGATTTCGTAATAGTTCTTGCGGTAAGAGAAGCCAACACCATTGTAGTAAACCAATTGTGGGTTGTAACCATATTCGATTTCGCTGAAGTAAGAGAAAGCGGGAATTTCACCATAACCGTGAGACAAACGTTCCATGTAGTAACGAGCCAAAAGTTGGCGAACGTTGTACAACCAGTATTCACCACGACGATCCTTGTTCAAGCCATAGGTTTTGCCATCTAAGAAGAATGCGTAGTCCATGTTAAGGTAGTACCAGTAAGCGTTCAATCCAACATCTTCAGTGAAATAAGACAAAACAGATTCCTTGTTGAAAAATTCAACATCACGGGTGTAGTCAACGGGCATGAAGAACATTTTAGTGCCCTCGAAGATTTGCAAGTATTTTGAGTCCTTGTAGTATTCTTCGTAGTTTTCACGCAACATGAAACGATCTTCAGAATACCAATGTTCACCCAAACCCATCATTTTCCACCATTGGTAGGTTTTGAAGTCCTTGGTGTAGAAGTAGAAGTAGTATTCGTTGTCGTAGTTCTTAAGGAAGTTAGAGTAGTCCTTGTAGAGAATGTCCTTGTATTCCTTTTCGTACATAATGTACTTGCTCCAGACATCGTAATCGAATTTCTCAGCTTCATAAACGAATTTGCTGTTGAAGAAGTATTGAGGGAAGATTTCGTAGATGGAAGGCAAGATCAAACCATGGAAGTCATCACGGTGGATAACAGCCAAAGTCAAAGCATAAACGAACATGCCTTCGTTGCAGTGCATACGAGCCCAGGCAACGTTGCGTTCGAAGACTTCCCAGTTCTTGGCATAGTAGAAGAATTCGAACAAACCGTAGGCTTGTTTAAGGTGGGTCTTTACCAAGGCACCAAAGAATTCGCCTTTAGGTAAAAGAGCACCATATTTGTAGGCTTCATAGAATTTCTCCATGTACATGTCAAAGTGCTAAAATTATAATAGAAAAAAATTATAAGGATTTGGTTTGGAGCGAAATATTTTCATAACTTACAGTGTAGTCAGCCTTGTTGAAGTGGAAGGTCTTGCCCATTTTGATATATTCCTCGAACATCAAAGGATCTTCAACACGGTAAACAATTTCGAAAAGGAATTTTTGTTTAGCCAAAAATTCCTTATCGGCAATTTTTACTTCATGCTTAGTGTGGCTGCCAGCAGCAACTAAGCCTACAATGGCCAATAAAGCAATAGCGATTTTCATTATTTTGTCCTGCAGAGCGCGAAAAGTTCAATACCAAACTGTCCACGGATTAGAGTTGATACAGAGATCACTTCCAATACCTAAAGACTGCTGTTGTTGGCAAAGATTTACCGGCTTTTATAGCGATTTTCTCCTAAATTTAGAAAGATTTTATCAGTTAATTGCATTTGGCATCACAGAGCAAGAGATAATATTTTATGTTTTTTTTTTAGCAATTTTTCTTTTTTAAATTTCTTTTTATGCATATTTGGTGATAAGGGGTTTTAGGTGATATATAATTTTTAATAAGTTTTTAATCATATTTATTATATATTAATTTGTTTGCGGCAATAGAAAATATTATCATTAGTTAAACATCAAATGTTTGTGCTATATTTTGTTGCCAACTGCCACATTATTTGCATCACTTACACACAGTGGTCCCAAACCAATTTTTTATAACCCTGTAACTTTTTAAGCGAAAATGGATATTCTAGGCCCTGAGAAGTTTCTAATTCGATTTTTCGGTTTGTTAGTAGCGCTATGGAGTTCGCACCAAATGTAATACAAAGGAAAAAAATATTTCTATTAGCTTGGTGTTGAAAAAAGGCAGAACAAATGAGGAAGTTATTGATCAGAAATCCCTCAAAATGAGTTATGGCATAAATGCCGTAAAAATAAATCAAAAGAACTTTTAGTGCTGAAACACTAAATCGTAATAAGAAACTTTAACAGAAAAATTGAGGTAGATTCCACTTTTCCGACCGCCTTATGTTATTTGAAAATATGCAGCATTTAGTTCTTATTTTTTATACCTAAATACATTTCTGAGACTATGATCGATTTTGTACGAATGGATAATGGGCATGTTAGCTGCCTACTTTCCGATAACTTTTTATACCCACCATCAAAAAATGATGGAGGGTTTGTAATTCCGTTTGTAATATGTTAAAATATTCCTCCAGGACCCCAACTTGTATATATATTCTGGGTCCTGCTAAGATTCTAAGTCAATCTAGCGATGTCCGTCTGTATGTTGAGAGCACGATAGAGATCGCATCGGATGAGCTAGGAAAACGAAATTTGGCACAAATATTTCTCATATATATGGTTTGTTTGATACAGAAAATGTTATGCCCATTTTCTATACCAAACATAAATAAGGAAGTTATGGAACAAAAACCCATGAAAATTTTTAATTTTGGAGCATTTTTTACATAATATTTCATAAATATGAAACGGATGAAGGTACAAAGATGAAATTTAAGGTAAAACATAATATAGTACTGGGAAACTAAAATGCGAAAAATAGGCGTGACCCGCCCATTTTTTTCGCCCGCTCATAAAAATATGCCTTTTTAGGCATATTTCGTAATATGAAAGGGAAGAACGTACAAAGATGAAATTTTAGACTGACAGTTAGATAGTATGAAGAATATTGAATAATGGGCGTACCCCACCCACAAAACTCTGTGATTTTGATGTATTTTATCACAAATATGAAATGAATGGAAGTTTCAATGCATCGTTAATTAGTAGACAGAAATTTGGACAAAAAATATTATATATACTTTATACTGCGATCTGATTATATTTTTATGGTGGGTATTAAGATTCGGCCAAGCCGAATGCAACATTCTTACTTGTTGTATTTATAAATGTGAAACTGGGAAATTTTATATAAAAATAAAATAAACTGGTGCTGTCCTAAAAAAAGTTCCGTTCTTTTTAAATAATAATTTGCCTACATTCTATATTAGTTTAAACTAGAAATTTGCAATTATTAGTTTCTTTTTTCGGAAAATACTCATTCACAATGACTCTGGAAATTTATTGACCACGCGACTTATCAGCAAAATCTTAAATTTATTTAAGCTACTTTAACTCTCATAGGAAACTAAATGATAAGAGTGAGAGATACTGACGTATTTAATATGAATTAAATTTTTGATAAAACAAATTATCAACAATAACAACTACTTGTAGTTGACTATATTTATTGGTTAATTGCCCTGAGAAATAATTAAAAATTAAATAAAATTGTCTATGCTATAAACTATTTCATAGTGCATAGGCTTTGCAAGAGTTCTAGAATATAGGCAATTTGATAGACAAGACTAAACACTATTTTATAGTCAAGACTATGGACTACTCTATAGGCCAGATGAAGGCTACTCTATAGGCCAGACTGTAGACTAGTCTATAGGCCAGACTGTAGACTAGTCTATAGGCCAGACTGTAGACTAGTCTATAGGCCAGACTGTAGACTAGTCTATAGGCCAGAATGTAGGCTACTATATAGGCCAAACTGTAGACTACTATAAAAGCCAAGTGGTAGAGTACTATATAGGACAGACTGTAGACTACACTGTAATATATACTCTAGTCTATATTCGAAACTATAGACTACTCTATTGTCCAGACTATAGAATACTCTGCAATATAGATTACAGTCTATATTCCAGACTAATATATATTCCAGAATAGTTAAGACTATAGACTACTCTATAGGCCAGACTGTAGGCTACTCTATAGGCCAGATTGTAGATTACTCCATAGGCCAGACTGTAGGCTACACTATAGGCAAGATTGTAGATTACTCCATAGGTCTAGAGTCTGGACTACTATATAGGTCAGACTGTAGACTACTCTAGTTAAACTTCAAAACTATAGACTAATCTATTGACCAGACAATAGACTACTCTGCAATATAGATTATAGTCTATATTCCAGACTAGTCTATATTGCAGAATAGGCCAGATTGTAGACTACTTTATAGGCTAGACTGTAAGCAACTCTATAGGCCAGATTGTACACCACTCTATACTATTATATAGGTCAGACTCTAGACTACTATATAGGCCAGTTTTTACGGTACTCCATAAGTCAAACTATATTCTATTCTATAGTCCAAATTATAAACTATAGTCCACATTATTGACCACTCCATAAGAAAAACTACACTTAACTCCATAGGCTACTCTATAGTCCAAACTATAGTTTACTCTATAGCCTAGTGACTATTCCATAGGCTAGACATAGAAAACTTTATAGTCTACACTATAGGGTAATCTATAGTACAGGCTGTACCTATAGTCTTAAGACCATTCTGTGTTACAGCCTTTGCTATAACTCTCTCTACCTATTCAAGATCCAATTTAAACATCCCAGTTCTTTTCTTCTTCCAGGTAAAATGGCCAATGTTCCCAAAATTATAGATTTACCCTCCGTAGTGGAACCTTATTTAAAGGGAGGTAAATTAATCTCATATACCAGTCGTTATCTCACCAAGGCCGGTGATAATTATGGCAGTGTTATGCTGGCTATTATGGCTAATGTACAAAAAACTTCAGGAGAAATAGAAGAACTACCGTTAGTAGCTAAATTGCCACCCATAACAAATGATTTATTTTGGCAAATGTTTCAACCAGAACGTACCTGTCTAACAGAAAATGCAGTCTATCAATATTTAGCACCAGCCATACGATCGCTACAATTAGAAGCGGGTATTGGAGAACATGAAATTTTCCAGGGATTTCCGGAATATTATGGTAGTCGTATATCATTAAAACCAGATTCGAAAAAAGTTGATAGAGATGCTGTTTTGGTTCAAGAAAATTTACAAACATCCGGATTTAAGGCGGGAAATCGTCATAAACCTTTTGATTTAATGCATACGAAATTGATTATAAGGGAAATGGCAAAATATCATGCACTACCTATAGCTTTAAGATTAAAGAAACCGAAAGAATTTGACAAGGATATAAGACCATATTTTAAGAGATTTAATATGAATACAGGAATGTCGCCAGAGGTTAAGGCAACTGTGGAAGCGGTAAGTTGATAAGAAGTTTTATAATATCTAAATATATCTTTTGATTCGAGCATTCACCAACTTTTCAGGAATTATATCAAGAAGTTGCCAATGCCACCAACAATAATGACAATTGTGTGGAACGTGTAAAAGAAATGATGCAAGAGTATGATATATTTGTATCAAAACCAGATAAAGATGATGATCTCTTTACTTCTATAGTGCACTGTGATATGTGGATTAATAATTTAATGATACAATATGGTATATATAAATTTATTTAAGTTTCACCCCTCTCCAATTTAATGGAATTATAACATTTTATTTTTAGATGAAAACTGCCAACCCTGTAAAGTGAAATTTGTTGATTTTCAAATTGCTCAATATGAGAATTGCGTTCATGATATAATATTCTTTTTATTTTCGAGTGTAGAAATTCCTGTACTAGAACAAAATTTTGATGAGCTATTACAATTATATTATCAAACATTTATAGAATGTTTAAAATCAGTACAGATTTCCACCAACGAATATTCGTTTGTCGGGTGAGTGTGAGGTGTGATGGGTGTATGGGTATGGTATTCAATTACATGATTTGATATTGTTAATTAGGAACGTGATTGTTCATTTTTTATATATATATTCTGAACAACAACTTGAAACTGAAAATTAATTTGTTTTAATTTATCAATTTTTGTTTTATTATCATAATGTTGGGAATTCTTCATAAAATTGTTTATAGTTTTGCGTTTTAAGAAAAACACAATTACAAGTCTTAATTTAAACTTTTGTCTTCGCAATTCTTATCTTCATTAACGAATTTTTATTTATTTCTATTTTTTTTTTTGCAGATTTATGAAAGAAATTATTAAATGTGCTCCCGTTGAAATTTGCCATGCTCTTTTTATGACCAAAATTATATTGGCCGATAATAGTACAATGCCCGACGATTATAAGGATATTAATATGGATGTTTTAAGTCGTAATGTGGGCAAAAAGAATATTACAGAAAAAACTGGTCATATTATACGATTAGCTCAGAAATATAAATTGTTTTATAGAGACTAAAGAATTTTAGATTTTGTAAATCTAAAAAAAATGTTATTCGTATTTATTGAATAATAGTTTTAAGTATTAAAAATTATTATAAAATAATAATGATATTATGAAATCATGAATCAATACTTCAATATAGCTCGCATTTAAATCTATTATTTTGCCTATATCTCGTTCTTAAGTCGACATTGATCAACTTGTTGATAATAGTGGTATTTTAAGATATAATCAAGCTTTAGGATGATCCTACAAATAGGAATCTAAAAATGAAAACAATTTCGATTGGTGTAACCGCTCCTTTGAATAGTTCTAAGTTCCTGATCATACTAGTGAGATTCTGTGGAATTTAATTTAAATATCTTTAGCGTTTCAAAAGAAAGAAATATTCAGTTCTAGTTCAGTTCTAATTCAGTTCTAGTTCAGTTCTAGTTCATTTCTAGTTCCGTTCTAGTTGAGTTCTAGCTCAGTTCTAGTTCAGT
>JACGTJ010000287.1:5045-15253 GCA_014858695.1 Chrysomya rufifacies | reverse complement strand
AATAATAATAATAATAATAATAATAATAATTAAATTGTTCGACAGAATACGTAGAATTGGTCAATAATACATTTGTAAACAAAGTATATGGATCCAATATTCATTTAAATTCTTTTTTTAATAGAAAATTGCTTTTTGAATGATAGTTCATGAAAAACGTTTTTTTGTGGTATAAAATGAACATCATGTGAAAAAATGGGAATAAAAAATTTCCCAAATTATTTTTTTTATAGATTTTGAATATTATATATACGAAATGAATATAAAATTAATACAGGAATTTAACATTAATGTTGTTTTATTTAGAAAGTAAACTTTCGATATTTTTTTCGATTCTCTGCTAAAAAGCGTGATACAGAGATTTGTTTAAAATTGATGATTAGTTTTGTAAAAACTACCACTGCAACATTTGTTGCGTTGTTGGGTTAATTCACTCATTTCTATATCAACAATCACAACTAGAGTACCACATACTTTACTTAATATTCAAATTTCAGTATTCTTTCCAGTTATATTATTTAATTGTCCAAATACCCGTAAACTGAGGTTTACCATTTATTCATCTAATATAAGTATTTTTCCAAGGGAAGACAAATAAATTCTTCGCAGATTGATCCAAAACTTTTAAAAATTTATTTTGTTTACATTTCTTGAAAACTGTATTAAAATAATTGTTTATATTCAAGTGTAGTTTGATCTGTTAATTTGAACTCATACATATATCAAACAAGTAGCAAAAAGCTACTACATAAATTTGATTAGAAAAACCTTAAAAAAAAAGCTTTTCACATTAGAGCTTTATTGATAACAGCTTGCTATACAAATACTGAAAAATAATAAAATGTTTATTTGTACTACTCCTATCCAAAACATGCTTTAGTATGGCCAATGCCAGTTAGACCAGTAACAAGTTAAAGTTAACAGCAGTCATTTCATATAAAAGCACTTTTTTATTTTTTTAAACTATGAACCTCGAAAAATAAAAGAAAAATACCATACAAGTTCATTATTATCGTAGTTACTTTTTTCTTTTCCGATAAGACTGTTTCAACTCACAATAGTGACTAATATATACTACCAATAGAATTTCGAAATTTTTTTCACATAATATGACACTGTAAATATTAATCTTATAAAATTGTTTATATATATAAGTTTGTATTATTTGTATTTTGTGTTGATTTTCTTTCTATAGGATTCTTTAAGCAAATCCAGCGAAACCTCAGCAGATTTATTGAGAACTTTTACAGATGATTATAGCGATAAAGCTAAAAACGTTACACGTCTTTCAGAACGTGCCAAAAAGAAATCTTGGTACAACGTTTTATATCCTAATTATAAGTCGAGATCACAGGATTTTAAAAAATTATTTAAAGAAGTGCCAAATGATGAACGTTTAATTGTTGGTAAGTACCGATTTAGATTGCAGAAAATATAAATCATAAATAGTATGATATGATTGTTACGACATTATTTAGCACATTTCTAGAAAATATTGTTTATATATAGATTTACATATATTAAAATAAAATTAAAACTTTTGTTGGCATTTCATCTGTAACACATTTTAATTAAGCTAATGATTGTAAACACTTTTTATATACATATAGCATATGTAAATAACATATGCCAATATATACTTGATATATTAGAATCTTTATAAAAATTTTGTATGAAGAGTTTTGTGAAAAAAAAGTATATAAATTTTTGTTATAGATTATTCCTGTGCACTCTATAGAGATTTACTTATACAAGGTCGTTTGTATATATCACAAAATTACGTTTGCTTTCATGCGAACATTTTGGGTTGGGAAACCTATTTGGTTATTAAATGGAAAGACGTTACATCGATAACTAAAGAAAAGACAGCACTTGTTATACCAAACGCTATATCGATTTGTACACCAAAAGAAAACTATTTTTTTTCTTCATTTACTACACGTGATAAAACATTTTTAATACTATTTCGAATATGGCAAAATACGTTGATGAATAAACCTATGCCAGCGCAAGAGATATGGCAATTGATACATAATTATTATGGCGATGAATTAGGTCTGACAACAGATGACGAAGATTATATTGATCCAACCTTAGATGATCGTGACGACAGCGTTTCAAACATAGATTTTGTAACAGCAATCGATGATTCGAATTCGTTAAGTGTATACGAGGAGGCTATAGTAAAATATAATTCCAGTAGCTATCAGGTAAATAATAGCAGCGCAGGAAGTAGTGCTTCAAACAATATTAGTCGAAATAATAGTGCTAGTAGTGGTGATTGTGCAAACACAAAAACAATGAAGTCAAATGCTAAAGAACTGACATTGATCTCAGCAAAACCAGAAGATGGTGTTGCATCAAATTCACAAAGTAAGGACACATCAGGAGCGAGTGGAGGAAGTGGCGTTGCTAATAATGCCTCAAAGGATTCCAAATCTTTTGATTCAAAACGTAAAGTGTCAAAAAACAATCGACAGCGAGAAGAAAATACAAATAAAAATTCCGAAACCTTACCAACTGATATATCGGATTCAAGTGATTCCGAAGAAAATAATATTCCGTAAGTATTTACATTTGATTGGCTTCTTAAATGTTCATTTTTTTATTCTTACATTTAAACAGCATAATTTTTTAGTTCATATTTCGATATTCAGAAAAAATCCTTTTTTGTTTGAGATACATACATATATCGGAGACTGACTTTTTCAACCCGTTTTAAGATTTTAGTAGATTTTGAAGTTAAATAATAATTAAAAGATTAATATTTTTTTGAAATTCTAAAGAAAATTAACTAATTATGACATATAGATTCAAGCAAAACTTTTACATCGAAAGGTGAATATAACTTTAGCACTTCTAATTATTATGTTACTCAACGTTAGATAATAAATATTCTCATTAAAAAAAAAACTAATTTGATACAATGACATACGTTTTACATTTAGTACTGTAATAATATTATCATAATAAAAAAATAAGTACGATCCTGAGTTATTAAGGAATATATTTTTTTAACTATTTTAGATTTGTAGCAACAGCCGAATGCAATTCTCCTCATGAAGGTCGTCAACTAGTCCATACCATTCTGCCTATAAATATTGAAACATTATTCAATCTGTTGTTTTCAAAGTCAAAATTTTTACTAGATTTTCATGCAATGCGTAAATCTACTGATTTAGTTTTTGGAGATTGGATTACGAATGAAGACGGACAGAAAACGCGTACATTTAATGTAACTGTGCAGTTGGCTGCTTCAGTTGGTCCAAAAACGTCCAAAGTATAAATTGATTAGTATGCAACTGATAAATTCTTCTTTTCAATAATCCACTAATAAATTTTAGGTCACCGAATATCAAGTAATGCGAGATTGCAGTAAACCTGGAGAATTATATTCCATCGATATAAATAACGTCAATGCGGGCATTCCATACGCGGATAGTTTTAGTGTTTTAGTGCATTATTGTTTGGTTAAGTAAGTTAATGAGATATTTTTTTATACCTAAAATTAAATAATTTATATTTTTATCAATAGAACTGTAGATGATCATACAATGCTTTCGGTTCATGCCCAAATAAAATATAAAAAATCTATTTGGGGTGTAGTGAAAGGATTCATAGAGAAAAACACTTGGGCTGGTCTAGATGATTTCTACACGTCACTATTGCATTCTTTACAAAGCGAAACATGCATCCCACCGGCTAAAGGCAAAGGAAGACGTCCACGTAGGGGTAAGCATAAACAAACAAATGCTTTATGTGTTATAGCACCATTGAATAAAGATGGTGGTCAAACCATCACTTCATCTATTATAAGTGTTGATGAATTGGGTGATGGTATAAAATACAATGATTACTGTTTTTATGATACCACAATTCATAGTCATTGTCGCCACCACAATTATCACAAACACAGCCAGCTTCACCACCGACATTGTCACTGTCCTCAGCATAAAATAGATAACAGTAAAAAAGGTATCCTAACCAATATTTATTATTCTCTTATTTATATTTTATAGAAAACTGTGATTTTTTTTTTTAATTCTGATACAGTTTTTTTATTAATACCTATATCGAGTTTAAGAAAATCTTAAATAGTTAATGTAAAAAGTATTGATTGATTGAAATCAGACATTAAAATTAAATTTATAAAATTTGTTTAACCGTAACAATCTATGAAAAGATTGCTAAAAATTTAAAATAATCAAATTTGTAAACATGACGTTTTGATATCAAATGCAGAAGTCGGTACAGTGATTTACAACTTTTCAGTAGCTTTAAGAGCGTACAATTTAAATTTGTTATTGTTTTTTATTACACTGTTTTTATTGAATTTCGGTTGACTACAATGAATAAATTGAGTTTTTTCACCAAAATAATTTCCTTCAAATATGTATATTATAAAAGATGTCTGTTTTTTTCGCTTCAAAATGTAAAATTTGCCTAAAGTACAATTATTATTTAAAAAATATATCAAGATCACAAATAGTTTTGATTTCCTTTTTCTGTTTAATTAGAGTTATATCCGAATTCTTCGCTTTTTGTGTATTAGAATATTTTAATACAGAGAAATATAAGAATTAGAATATTTTTTTTTTTACAACACAGTTTTAAAAGCACAGATATCGCGAAATCTCTATATTACTTCATCTTCCAATTATTTACAGCATTTCTTTATTTCTTACATAATATTTTTTATTGCTAGAGTTTTCGTAATTATTGTTGCAGTAAAAAAAAATTTCAACATAATAAAAAAAGAAAAAACATTTGTAACAAATCGATAATTTTATAAAATATTAGTCTGTAGTTTCATTTTGTAGAAGACTGTATGGGTGCTTTAGAAAGAGCCAACTTCTATATTAATTTTGAAATGCTTTAGTAAATATTTAATATACAATTCAGGTTATAGAATTCATGTTATATTAAACATCATAGCTTGCGACAATTATACAAAATAGTTTTGTTATTATGATTGAACTAAACAGGAACTTATATTTTAAATGAAAAGATCTCTACATTATTTTATTGTATATATTTTTAAGGCATCTTTTAAGTATACAAATAAAAATTGTTAATGCAGTATAAATCACGAAATGTTGCAAAAATTATATTCTTATGTTATTGTCATATAGGATAGTCAATTATAGACTGATATTTGAAAATTATAAAGTCGGGGATTACACTCAAATACTATATATTTATGTTAAATCATATTTGAATTTAAGTATATTTTGTTAAAAAATGTGGAGGATATTTAGGCTGAAATATTGAAAGACAATGTTGAGATTATAACATATTAAAAAAGTAAAATGTGCATTTTAAACGAATAGACAGAATCATCTTCCTTCATTTGATACCCATATTTTCCAGAGGTAAAATAAAATATTGAAAACAATAATATGGGACACAATAAGTTTTGTTTTACGATGTTACATAAAAAATAATAAATTACACTAATGGGATAAAATCTAACGAAATACTACAAATTATATAAGGGAATCAGTTATCAACAGTAGCAATTCGTCAGACTTGCGTTGAAATCATCAACTAAGTAATTAATTTTGAACGAAAATACATATAATTTTTTTTTGTACTTAAATAGTTGTCAGATCATATTGCTCATAAAGTTTCAAAATTTTAATGATGTTTTTTATATAATTTGGTTCAATCTAATAAAATCTGCTACTTTTTTTCGAGCAGATGCGTATAATTATTCATATAAGTAATATTAATATTTTAAATTTTTATTTAATAACGAATATTATAATATTGTACTAAATCATTTTAGGTACTGCCACTCAAATACGTCCATTGGAGGAGATGCCTATACTGCAAACAAAACCTGAGCCAACGGAGCACTTTGGTATTGCACAAACTATTTCTACTCGCCATCCTACCGATAGTCCTGTTGTCACGGTTGAAGCAACAACTAAATTCAGGTGGCTGTCTCTGTTTGTTCTTGTTCTATTATGTTTCCTCATAATTGTTAATGTCATATTATTGCTTAAATTATGGAAATTAGAGGAGCGCATTGAGGAAGACATGTCCGCTAGAGCACGTATGCCAAATTTATCGGCTTTAAAGTATGTATTGATATTTTTTGGCGTCATTGCATTCTTTTTTTATTTGCTATTTTTTATAAAGTTTCATTTCATATATTAATTTGCACGTGCACTTTATAATTTCAGGCAATTGCCCAACAATCATGAGGATTGGATAGAATTATTACGTCAACAGGAAGTTTTGCATGAAACCGAATTGAAAAAATGGCATACGGTATTGCAGACTGCAATAGAGTTGTTGAAAAAGGTGAGCGTTGTTTGTCAAAATATGTTTCAAAACGATAAACTAACCCAACAAATCAATCAAATCAGTGATGAACTCTAATTCAAAACAATTAAGAAAAGAAAACAGTACAACAAACACATGCCATTCGAATATACATTCAAACTAATCTAAATAATTTGCAATACAATCAGTTAATTCCAGTAAAGTATTTGTTAAAGTGATTTCACATTGAAATTTCATATTATATTTAATAGTTTGAACATTTGGGTCGTCATTGATCATAATCTCGTTGGGAAAAAATGCGTTTCTTAGAGAGCCCATTTTTCTGCAATAGTATAAAGATGGTCCTTAAATTGAAAAAAAAAAGATTAACTACCCATTAAGCCTTCAATAACATCAAGTTTTTCCACTCCAAGCCCCAAACCAATATTAAAACACCACGTGCTTTAATCTATATTTTATGTTTTTGAAATTTAAGTCTTTATTGAGTCTATTTAAATACTATATATCTTAAAAATGTTGAATTTGTGTTCGTCACTAATTATAACACATTTGTAAAACTTACAAGATTTAGATTTATATAGATCAGCATAGGATAAGCTCTCTGCAGTTGTTCTTAAAAATCAGTGTTTTCTTCTTTATATTTTTTCTATAATTCAACGACATGTTTTAATTATGTTACAATCAAGGATATAAATATGTTTGTTTTTGGACTAACTGTAAAAAAACAAGATTGGAATCCGACATGAACAACAAAAATCATGTTTGATATCAATTGCCTCTGTTATTCTATCATGACAACGTCATGTTTACGTTGTAAGATATTTTGTGGCCACTTTAAAAGGATTTTGATGCAGTAAGCGTGTTTAAATGGAAACTTTTCTCAAAATTAAATGGCGATATACACTAGTACAGATATACCGATATTTTTAAAAATACAAGTTTCTTTAAAGGTATTGTTAGGTTTACGCAATTTAAAGTGTATTTAATGAGTATTAAACCGGAATTAAACCAAATATTCCGGAATAAAAAACAAAAGTGTATACTTGCTTTCCAATAATTCTACACTCTTTGATTACAGAACTGTAATTTTACCACTACGTATTCATAAGGTAATTCTACATCGAATATATCATATTATATATATCCCATAGAAGTTCTCTACCAAATTACGTAGTTTAGATCTTTCAAATATTGCATGAATTGTTCATTTCATAGTTTCTTTTTTTGCCGGTAACAAATGTGCAAAAACTTAAAGTTACATTTTGCAAGGATTTGTGTCTTGACCATAGATTTCAATATTAGAATATGTTACCTCCAAATAGGCCCTATCCTAATCATATACAATTATATGCATATTTTGAAAATACCAACTTTTGCAAAATACTAACTTATTTATGAGTCTTGTAATTAAGGAAAAGTATAACCATGATCGAATATCTTACAAATGACTTGTATTGTGATTAGATTCATTACTGATTTATTGCTACGTTCTTCACAATTTTTAATACAAAATTATTAATCACACAATTATTATAAAATAAATACAAATAAATTATTATTTTTTAAATATATGTAAGTGTGTTGTGCTGACAGACAAGTTATTATTGATTTATTAACGTTTTTACATTTTTATTATTTTGTTTGAAATTGTTTTATTTTTTATTTTATATGTTTTTTTTATCATTTCAGACGGAAAGAACTTTGTCCGAACTTATGTTTCGCTAATATACATTAATTTCCACCTATAATATAAGATTTTTATTTGATTTTTATAATTTTCAAGTTTTTATTTATTTTATTTTGTTATTTTTTTATTGTTGTTTTGCAATATATCTCACCAAAAATATTTTTAAAGTGAAAAAAGAATGAGGAATGTATTATATATAATCGAAATATTTGTATAAAACAAATAAAAAAGGCAACATCATTTGTTTTGATTACAAATTATATAAATTATTATATATTTAGTTTATCTTAACTATGTTTTTAACTCGTGATTTAGTATATAATTAGATGAGATTTTTTCTTTAAATATCCTTGTTTACAAAACACAACAATAAGAAAACCATTCGTCATTGCAATTATGTTAGGAAAATTAAAAGTTTTGAAAGTAAAATTGTTTTGCTTAAACACATACATACCTTGAGATCATCTAATAATGTTTAACATAAATAATATTTAGAAATCTTAAATATTAAATAATTAATTTATTCATATAAAAAAGCACATTAGGAGACACCAAAATTCAAATTTTAATAAAAAAAAAAATATATATATAAAAGCTATGCCGCTATCTGTGTAACATGGACATGGAAGTAAACGAGAAAATATTTAATGAAAGTTAAAAGTATTTTCAATTATAAGAAATCAATTTGGAAATTTTCTAACTACACTCTAGTGGTTAAAACCAAATTTAAACCTGGACTTGGAAATTTTGAAGATTTATCTATGGGGATAAAAAAAAACTAAACCACAGTTCTTTATGTAGTACCAAAGACTTAAATTTCGGCCCAAAGGCATTCCAAAATCTTCGACGAATTTTGGTGCACCCTAATAATGTTCTTATAGTTCTTATTTTTTATTAGTTAAAAATTTAATTCAATTGTGGTGCATTTTCTATAAAAAATTAAGAGTAGAAAAATTGTGTTCAGAATAATAGATTCTTTTATTTATAGTCTATATAGCAAGTAGTTTTATTTATACAATAATATTTGTTGTTATGTAATAATTTAAAATTTGTTTGCTAAAAGCCTCTATTCTTGATTCATTTCCTTAAAATTTGTAAAAGCAATTCTTAAATGAAATTTAGTTTAAATAAATTTTGATAAATATTAGATTTTAGAAAGCTATTATTTATAGTTAATTTAATATAAATCTAGTAATTAAACAAAATGCCTCTCAGAGTTTAACATTTCTTGTCAATATTTATACATATGTATGTTTAACAAATTTAGTTATGTATGTAATTGCAGTTGTTGTTATTTTTTAGTATTATTAGTAAGTTTTGTCTGTCATAAACAGCACACGGAAAATTTTATTTTTTAAATTAGTAAAAAACAAATATTTTTGTAAAAAATATATTTAAATAATTTTTAGAAATTAAATTGTTAAAAATGATTAAGTTACAATTAGCATATAAAATGTGAAAAATAAATTTATATATATACATATTTTTTCTTCTAAAAATCCATCAATAAAATGAATAAAATAAATAAAATATGTATTATTGAATGTCTGTTACTAATAGTATTTATCGTACAATTAGAAATATACTATAACTTAAGAAGGGATTTGTGTATTTTCTAAAAAATAAATAAACAAATAAAAAAAAAAAATAAATGTAAAAATAGTTGTAAATCATATGAATGAATAAATATGTATGTATGTGGCATACACTTTTAATAACAAAATACAAAAAAAAAAAAAAAAAAAAAAATAAAAATAATAATTAAATATACTCGAAGTGATGCTTTGAAAAACCAAATAAGTAAAATAAAATAATAATTTTTAATAGAAATCATTGTGTTTTAATCGAAACTACTGTTAAATTGGCCAAGTATTTTTGTAATTAGTCCATCGGCAGTTACGTTGCTAGAATGTAGTTACAGTTAAGGATGTGCAAATTTCGTGGACAAGGTTTGATCCGGTATACATATGCAAAATGGACTAAATGTACCAGATCTAACACAATTTTTCTATGGAAACTCATCAATGGTTAATGTTGCAGCAGTGTTAAAAACACCCTATAATAATTTTAGATTTTTTTAGAAGTTGAACAAATTTTGAATCAAGTGATTGGGACGAGTTCGTGAGATCATTGGTGACGTGCCTTTATGTTGTGCACGGTATCTACATTATTAATAATCTATTGTTGGAATAACATTGTTTAAGGTACTTTTATTTTATATTAAATTATC
>JACGTJ010000266.1:0-12867 GCA_014858695.1 Chrysomya rufifacies | reverse complement strand
TTTTTTTTTATACAAAATAAAGAAATTTGAGCTAAAAAATTTATTTTAAAAAATGAAATAAATAAATAATAAAAATTACGCTTAAACAAACGGATTTCCGTTTTCTTTAAATTTAAAATAAAACCAAAATTTTCAGCACCAAATTTCTAGAGGCGTGGTCAGTTTTATTTAAATCTGTTTTATTATTTTCCCATTTTTTTTTTTTCAAAACTATTGTGCAATTGTAATTGATCTCTTTTTTGAATTTTAAAATTCATCCTGTTTCTTATTTAAAAAAAAAATTTAAGTGATTCCTTTTGTTTCATTTAAATCTTTAAAACGAGCTCTTTCTCTAGCACCCTTGAGTTTTTAAGGATCTTTTTTTTTTCTTCTTTTAGAAATTTATTGAAAACAATTGTGTTGGTGTTTTTTTTTTTTGCTTTTTGAAAATGACCCTTTTTGTTGTTGTTGTTGTCAAATTGTTAAGATTTTAAGTAGAGCAGATTTGTTTGAAATTTTGTATTACGTTTTAATATTTGATCTTTTGTATTTTAATTCCCACAGACTTAAAAATTTAAATCTCTTTTTAATCATATGCACAGATTTAGAAATAAATTTGTTCTCTTTTCAAAATTTTTTGTTATACCAAACATTAAGTTAACAATTTTTACATTTCTATTTGAAAATTATGTTTATTTTATTTAAATTAAGCTTAAAGTTCAAAAATCATTTAATAAATCAATAAGTTTTTGAATGGTTTTTTTTTTTTTTTTTTTTTTTGTTTATATAAAAAAGCTTTAATTCTTAGAGTTATAAAGCAAAAAAGAAAATTAAATATTTGTTAAAAATTTTCACTTAATCTTTTATTAAGTTTTAAATTAAGTTTTAATTCTCAAAGCTCTTAAGCATTTAAGTAGTTTAAAGTGTTAAACATTGTTTTGGCAAAGGCTTTTTAACAGTTTTTTCTTTCAGCTTTTAAGTATTTACTTTACAAAGGGGTATTAGAACATTAAAAGCTTTACTGATTTAAAAGCTTTTTTCACTAGGCTTTTATTTTAACATTTATGCAAGAATGAAATCATGAAAAGCTAAACTGTCTAAACAAAAGCTTTATTTTAACAATTAAAAAGTTAAGGTTTAACACAATGTAAGTTTTATATCTTCAAAATACAAACTAAAGCTTTAAGTTTTTGAAATGCAAAAACAATGAAGCCTTAAAAGGTTTTTTTTTGCTAAAAAGCTTTATTTTAAAGTTCTAGCCATTGAAATTTGGTTTTTTTATCTTATTTTAAAAACTTTTAAAATACAGTGAGTAAATTTTTGAAATCAAATCCAAATCCTTTTTATTTAAAATTTATCATTAATTGCACATTCCTAGAATATTTTATCGCTTAAAAAAATAGCATAATTTATTAACAGGAACCAAACTGAATAAGACAAAATCTTAAATAATCTTTTAAGCCAATTTGTTATGCTAACTATTTGGTAAATGTTAACTAAATTTACCACAAAAAGTCAACGCCCAAAGGAATTTTCTTTGTCAAATTGATTTGACATAGACAACAACAAAAAAAGATAAAACAATTTGCAAAACTACAAAACGAATCCCTTTTTTTGTAAAATTAATGTAAGAGAAAAAAATTTAAAAAATTACTTAAAGTAATCAAGGCGTAACAAATTTTAGATTTTAAATTTTTTCTCTTTCTCTCAATTTTTCCTAAGCATTTAAATTGCTTAGAGTTAAGAGTTAGGAAAATCTTTAGAATTTAAAGAAAAAGATTATTACAATTTTATGTCTCTTTAAGTTTTTTGAAAAACAGTAGTAATAACGTGGGTGTTAATAGATTTCTCAAAGGTGTTAATTATTTTTCTAATAAAAAACAAATTTTTCTTTAAATAAAAAAATCTATAAAAATTTGTACAATAATCAAATACTTGACATTAAAATTTCTTTTTTAAAAAAATAAAAATTCTTAATGAAAATGATGACAAAAGATATCATAAAAATTTACTTGTTGTTAAACTACACGTAAAAAACAAAAACAAAAAATACAGGTAAAATATATATAAAATCAAAACACATACATACATACAAATATTTAGCTCATGCCATACAAACATTTTACGGGCAATGTCTGTTAAATGTCATAAATTATATTTCTCTTTTATGATTTTTAGCTCACAGTTAGTGATGACAAATTTAATGTTTAGTTTAGTTAACAAAGACCCAGTAGGTTAACTCTTCTTACATTTATTTATCTTTATAAAGTAGCTCTCGAAAAAAAGCAAAATTTCCCAAAATTTCAAATAAAATTTTCTTTTATTTCATTGAAATTTTTTCGTCTTTTTGGAAATTTAAAAATTTCATATTTTTTTGTTTGATTGATTACTTTGGCTTGTAAGAGTGAGTTTGTTTTTAAGCTAAAACCTAAAGAGAAGAGTATATGTGGGCTTTTTGTTTCTACTCTTCATAATATGTTTACATTTTAAAAGAAAATACACACAAATGTCTTATTTAATTAACATACACTTGACAAGCTGTCATTATGTCAATATGTTTACAACAGAAAAAAAAATTATACAAAACAAAAAAACAAAAACAAACTGCAACACCACAATATAAAAGAATAAAATTGCAATACAACAACAACAACATTTTTATTGTTGCTGTTTTCAGTGACACATAGCAAAAAGTTCAAAACAAAAGCTTAAACATACAATTCGAAAACAAATTGAAAGAAAATTTTACTTCCTTTAAAAAAAGTTGAAAAATTTTTATGAAATTCGAAAATTAAATTTCGAAACTAAACTTAATAATTCATAGCTTAATATCAAAAAACTTCGAAAGTTTTAAATAAAAATAAGATTTTACACTATTTTCAAACAAAATTCGAAAATTCGAACTTGGAATTTTGAAACTTAAATTACAAAATAAGCAAATTTTATAATTGTCCAGCTAAATAGCAAATAATTTAAAAAAAAATGTGTAAATATTCAATAATCGAAAAATTCGAATATAGAAAATTTTTGTTAAAAATGATTTTATTTTAATATAAAAATCTTAAGGTATAATAATGAATTTCAAAAAAAANNAAAAAAAAAAAAAAAAAAAAATAATTTCGAAAAATTCGAACATAAAACTTTCGAACTCAAAACACAAAAATGTTGTAATTTTCTATGAGAATATACGATGTGTTTCATAAAAATGTTTACATGTAATATTTTAGTTATGCAATTAGAAAAAATCTTAAGTTCGAAAAATTCGAGAAAAAAAATTTTAAGCCAAATTTATAATTTTTATACAAAAATTAATAAAACATTTCATATATTTACTAAAGTTAAATTGAAATGAATGAAAAAATTTATTAAGAAATAAAACAAAATTTAAAGTTCGAAAATTTTCGAACTTAGAAATTTTTGAGCCAAATTTATATTTTTTTTTTATACACAAATTAATAAAACAAGAAAAACATTTTATTTATAGTAAAGTTCGAAATAAAATGACAAAAAATAATGAAGTAATTGATAAAAATTTTAAGTTCGAAAAATTCGAACTTGGCAATTTTCAAGTAAAATTTAGTTTTTTTTTATCAAAAATAACTTTAACAAGCAAAAAGAGCTTATTTTTTGTAAATTTTAATAAAAAAATTAAAGTTCGAAAAATTCGAACTTGCAAATTTTCAAACAAAATTTACTTTTTTATTAAAAAAATAAGTTTAACAATCGAAATTTTTATAAAAATAAAAAAAAAATTGATGTTCGAAAATGTTGCACATAAAAAACTTTCGCCTTTTTTAAAGCATTTTTTTGTGCTTTTGTAAACAAAGGCGGTTTATTGCTTTTTTGTTTATTAAATTTTTAATTTGTCATAAATGTGGTTTTGAAAATGAAAAGAAAAAAAATATATTTTCCACAAAAAAACCAAAAAATTATCAACACTCAAGGATGTTTTCGTTAAAAACAAAATCTTTTTTTTTATACTCGATATCATTGTCATCTTTATAAACACATCATATAACTCTTTTTTTTTTTTTTGTTGAGAGAGGTTTTTTAAGCAACATGATTTTAAAGAGATGTTTGTATTTAATGGAACATATGAACAAGTTACATTAAATACAGAAAATGATATTTTAAATATCATATTACAAAACAAGCTAATGTACTTGACCAAAAAAATCAGAATGACAAAAAAAAAAAGAAGAACCAAGGGGCAACAAAAATTGTATATTTAAAACAAAAACAAATAAGATTTTAAAGGACAACCCACAAAAATATGTTTAAATGTGTTGTTGTTGTTGCTGTAAGTTTGTTTTTGTTTTTTTATGAAAACCCACAATAACAACAATATTATTAACAAGCGCCACTCTTTCTTTTTTTTCCTACTTAAGTGTATACAAGAGAGGGGCTTCAAATTACCAAGTGTGGGAATTTTTATTTGTCTTATTTTTTTGTTTTTCGAACTTTTCATAATATAAAATAATAGTGAAATGTTTTTGCTACTCACCTTTATCGACAATTTTTCCAAATAGATTTTTGCCTCTTAGAAAATTACGTGTTGAACAATTCCAACGACGATTTCTAAATTGATGTTGACATTCACTTATAGCCAAATTAGCGCCTTTAACTAGGGCCCCTAAAACACCGGGATTATCACGCACTAAACGTCTTTGTTTGCGTCGTAATGTTGTATGTATAGCGGGATCTACATACATAATGCCCGAACTAATGGGTGAAATATTATTTGGTTCACCTACTTTGGCAATGCCCCTGGAAATGTACAATAATAGAAGTTAATTAAGGGTTTCTTTGGGATTTTAATTGTTTAATAATTTTCAAGCTTGAGTGATTTTTATATATATATTTAAAAAAAAAAGGTTTAATTAAAAAGAAATGTATTTGGTGGGTTTTTAATTATAGAAAGTTTTTTCTCTCATTTGGTATTTGTTTCTAAAAAAAGAAACAATTTAAATCCGTTTCTTTTTATGTTTTTGCTTAAAAAGAAAAATAATTGCTTTAAGTTTATGTTTAAGTTTTTATGTTCTAAATTAAAACCAAAACCTCACACGTGGTGGTTTTAAGAATTTTTAATCAATTTTTTGTTTTTTTTTAAATTGTAAATCTTTTTTTATATAATATATGGCCGCCATCGATCTGTTCGTTTGTTGTTTTAAATTTAATCTAGAATTTCTGTTTTTATTTTCTTTTACATAAAAATGACACATTGTATAGCTTAACAACAACAAAAACAACAATAACTTGTAACATAAATAACTAACAATTGCAAAATAAACTAAAATTAACTTAAGCTACTAAACAACTTAAACAACAAGAACAACAACAACAAAAACTGTAATGCTAATACTCCAGGGGTTTTTATTGGTTTTTGTTTAAAGCTGATTATTTTGTAATTTATAAAATCTAAAACAAGAATTTCAGTTTGCTTTGCTTTGCTTAGTGTTTTTTTTTTTTCTTTCTCAAACTTATAAATATTTAAAATTTACCACAAAACAACAAACTTAATTAAGTTCTTTAATGATCTTTATATAAAACTACAAAATTTATGAACTTAATTTTCTCCAGATTTTCCTCATGTTTTTCAAATTTAGCTTTCTTTTCTTTAAATTTTCTTCTTTTGTTTTTTTGTCTTAATGCCGTTGATCTGTGAAAACGTTAATAGAATTTTAATTAATTTATTTTCTTCTCTCTTGTTTTTACTCTATTTAACATTTCATAACATTTTATAAACTAACAAACTAACAGCTTCCGTCCAATTTAAACTAAACTACTCTAAAAAAACAAAAACTCACACGTTTCTTTTTAAAGCCAAAGTTTTGTTTTAGGTTTTTGTTTTTTTTTACGATCTCTTTGTACTCATAGTTCATGGCATGTGCTTACATGTTCAAATTTTTGTTTAACAATTTTTCTTTTTTTTCTTTCTTGCTGTTAAATTTTATTACAATTTGTTTTTATTTTTTTTTTAAACATCTTTTTCTTTTATTTATTTTATTAATACTTTTTTTTTCTTATTTTATTTGTTAACTTTATGTTTAAGTTTTGTATATCAGTTTGTTGTTTTGTGATCTTAAGTTATTTTAGCGGAAGTGCTAATTTTTAAAGGAAATATAAATCAATTTTTTATTATCTTTTAACCAAGTTAGCTTAAGGTTTGTCTAGGGTTCATCTTTAAGCGCCAACGAAAAAAAAACAAAATGTTTAAAATTTTATATTTAGTTTATTATTTTGTATTTGATTTTTTATTTACATCATTATTTTATCATAAAGTAAACATAACTTTAATTTGTTTTAATAAAATTTAAAGATTTAAGACACAAACTTGCTAGGTTTATCATTATGTTCATTTAACTCAAAACAAAAGACTTAAGCTACAAGCGTTGTAATGGTGACCAAGTCTTTATGAGTGATAGAGAATTTAAATGAATTACAAGAGAAATGTAATTAAATGAAATTTAAATAAAAATCAAAATATTCAACAAATTCATAAAAAAAATTTACAGAATTTACAATTGAAAAAAAAAAATAATAATAATAAATAAATAAAAATTTGAAATAATATTAAAATTTCAAAAAAAATTAATTTGAAATAATTTTATAAAATTTTTCATTATTTAATTTAATAAAATTTCTCGTAATTTTTTTTTAATTTTATTAAAACTTTTAATTTTATGAAATTTTTGAAATATTAGTATATTGTTTTAAAATTTTACTAATTTTTTAAAATAATAAATTTTGNNAAAAAAATAAATAAATAAATAAATAAAAATAAGATCAAGTTTTAATAAAATTAACAATTTCAAGAAAATTTGTCAAATCTGAGGAAAATTTAAAGCTAATAAAAATTTTACTATTTTGTTCAAATTTGAAAAAATGTACAAATTAATACAAATTGCAGTATCAAACGAATACAATTTTCAAAAGATTTTACTAATTTATTATAGTTTTATAAAATCAAAACTTAAGAAAAAAGAAATTTTAGGAATTTATCAAAATATTAAAAAATTTCCAAAATTTTGCAAATTTAAAGAAATTTTTTCAAATTTTAACAAAATTTCCTAAAATTTCAAAATTTTAAGAAATTTTTAAAATTATAAGAAATTTTCAAAATTTTAAGAAATTTTAAAAAATTTTCAAAACTTTAGAAAATTGCAAAAATTTTGAAAAAATTTACAAATTTACGTATATTTCAAAAAAAAAGTGCAAATTTTAATAAAAATTTCAAAATATTTGAAAAAATGTGCAAATTTTGGGTTGGAAAATTCGAATAAATTTAAAAATTTGAAAAAAATCAACAATTTATAAAAATATCTAAATTTTAAGAAGGTTTTTTTTAAATTTTTTTGAAGAATTAAAAAATACACACAAATTTCAAGCGAATTTACAAAATTTTACAAAAATAAAGACATAAATTTATAAAATTTAGAAAATTGCACAAGTTTTTAAAAAAAATATTTAAATTTTTTCTTAAACAGTAAGAAAATTTAAAAAAAATTTTCCCAGGCAAATTCATTTTACAAATTAAACAACATTTTGAATTATAAAATTTCCAAAAATTCAATAAAAATCACTTTTATTTTAAATTTCTTTTAAAAAAAACAAACTTACCACCACATGGAACCTCTCCCCCGACCAGGTTTATGTTTAGCCTCGGCTTTAATAACGGCTAAACTGGCCATTAAAATTGTTAAAAGTCTTAAAATCACACTTAAATCCATTGTGTTGTAGTTAGATGTGTTTCTTATTTAGAATAAAGATTCAAAATTTTATTTGAACTTTTTTGATAAAAATTTTTTTTAAGGCAAATCAAATTGCCCAAAAATACACTTTAATTTTTCCTTATTTAATTTTGATGTTTATTTATGAAGCAAAGAAATATTTATTATTTTTATTTCTTTATTAAATTAGCACTTTAAAAACAATTTCACCAGCAATTGGTTAACATAATAAGAAAATCAAATAATAAATAAATAACAAAGTTATCACTTAATTTGTTTAAACATTTTTCCATAAAATCATCATAAAGCGACGGTTACTTTTTTTTTTTTTTTTTTGTTAGTTTATTTATTTATTTAAACTCTTTTGTATAAAACAATAACACTTAGGTTTTTTTTTGCTTGATTTTTTTTTCTTTTAAATTCTTATTAAAATTATGTAATTTTTCTTATAATTTTCTTTTTAAATAATAAAATTTTCTTGAATTTTTGTCAACACTTAATATTTTTTCTTGTGTGTTTAATAAAAAATTTAGTTATTAAAAATATAGCACAAACGTTAAATAACAATAATAATAATTATAATAATGAAGTTGTTGACGAGTACTTTGTTAATTCTGTGTTACCCGGTTTAGTGCCAACATTAAACTGAATGTGTTCGAGTTCTTTTGCTACACTTCAATATCTGTCGTTTTTTTCTTTTCATTTTTTTTTTTTTTGCTTCCTCCTCTTCTTGTGTTTTCAATTTCATTTCATAATGTTATTGTTGTTGTTGTCGTTTTGTATTTTCATTATTGTTTTTCTTTTGTTTTTGTGTCTTTTTGTTTTGTTTTATGTTACTTTGTGTCTGGTCGTCTCGCGCAACTCATCTGTGCTTGTTTGTACATTTGGTTGTTTGTTTGTTGCTCGATCATTGATCGTCACA
This sequence comes from Chrysomya rufifacies, assembly GCA_014858695.1. NCBI lineage: Eukaryota > Metazoa > Arthropoda > Insecta > Diptera > Calliphoridae > Chrysomya > Chrysomya rufifacies. The sequence goes on along the minus strand of JACGTJ010000266.1, from coordinate 4,236 downwards.
TTAACTAAACTAAAAAAAACACAAAACACACATTCTCACCTATACAAAAACAAACACACACAGCTGAAATAAAAAAAACACAAAAACAATAACAATTGAGACAAAAACATTAAACACTGCCTACTTTTTTTTCTACTTTTCCTTGCTACTCTCACCAGTTGAAAAGCACTAGACGGAGACACTAATATAGTTGTCTCTTTTCTTGAATTCCCTCTCGTTAGTGAGTAAAGTAAATAACGATCTTGTATATACTGTTGTTTTAGTTTTCTTCGGTATTAGTGTCGTAACCAATAAGAATTTGTTACGGCATGTTGGTTCATGTATTGTTTGGTTATTTTTTTTATTTCTTATGTATTTATTTTGTTTTTGCTTTCGATTGATTGAGGAGAGAAACAAAGTTTGCTAACTTTTTTTTATTTTGTTTGGTGTTTACTTTTTGTGATCGTAACAATAAAGTTCTTTTCAGATACAGTGGGATAGAAATAGATAGTAATCAAAAGCTTTTTGTTAAGGGGTGATTTTATAGTAAAAATATTAAAAGCTACTGCTAAACTTTTGTGAAAATTCTTTTAAACTTTAAACATTAAAATTTCAAAAAATTATTTTCTTTATTAATTTATTGAAAATAAATAAGTTTTCAAAATCAAAAGAAATTTTATATAGAAAAGTTTAAAAGCTTTTATTTTTGATTATTTTGATAAATCAGGAAAAAAATTATGGAAAATAATAAAATAAGTTTTGTTTAATAAACTTTTTTTTTGAAAATTTTACTATTTGCACTAAAATCTTTAATTATAGAAGTGGTCAAATCCCAATGAGTTTAGATTTTGCAATAACATTATTAGGAATGCTGGTGTCATAACCAGTTCCGAAAACTAATGCCTCAGAATCAAAAAGTTATAATTATTTAACTAAATTTGTAGGTATATATGTATTTCTGAAGAGAAGTGACTAACTATTAGTCTTTTGGAAAGAAAAGGATCAATCAGTAACCTAGTGATTCTAAAGAACTTAACCTTATCATTTTCTAATAAAAATCATTTATTAAAGAACTAATTCGAGAACCGTTCTATAGAATGAGTATGCTACTAGTTCCAAACGTGACAATTTCAATAAAAAAAAATCATTGATTAAACAACTAGTTCCAGAAGTATTATAAAGAATGGACACAGACTGTGGAACACTTTTTTTTAGAAATGGTACTAAAGATGACAATTTTGTACAATAATCATTGGTCACAGCGACAAAGTAGAATAATTTCAAGAGTTTTGGAAATTGCGCATACATTTTTTTCCTAGCATTTTTTCTATAATTTTTCTTCTCATAAATTTTTAGAAAATTTTGTTAAAGCAAATTCAACAAATGTTTTTATAAACATTATATGGTTCAACACTGTACCACAACATTTTGAATCTTAATTATATCTTGAACCGATTTAATAATGTCCATGTATTATTTGTACAATTTACACAAAATTCTTGTATGACAAACATGATTGGTAAAAATCGTAAATTTATTTTACACAGTTACGATGTTAATAGTGAATAGAACAAGATATATCAATAAACAATTATAATCTGTTCATCGAACAATTGGATGCTATGTGTGCTCGATTCATTATTTCACCATACAGATGTTATACCGGAATGTCAAGATTCATGTTAAGGCAGTTAGATAATGACACTTATAAGAGAAAAGGAAAATCCAGAAAGTATTTGAAAACTTTGCTACAGAATGGTTTAGAAAGGTATTTTTTATTTATATATATAGATGATACAAAATCATATACTATATTATCGCAATTGCCCTTCCGATTTGTAATAATGTTCATGTTTTTGAGAAATAATTGTTTGTTTAGAAAATTAAGGATTTTTTTTAATATTTTCCTATATCTAGATTATAATACGAAATAATTACATATTTATATATCAATAATAACTTTATTATGGAATAATTTGTTATAGAAATTCGTATTAATTTGAAAAGAAAAATATTTTGAAATATGTTTTGCAAAATTGCTAAGAAAATACTTATATAATACCGACAAAATAAATTTGATATTCAAAATACTTTCAAACTAAATTCATATTTTTAACCTCCGATTTCACCCGCAACAAAAAAACCAACTGTTATAATCATATAATATGAATTTCAAAAATATTTCGAGATCCATAATCGCAAAAAGTTCGGAATTTTACTATTGACATCTCTAATTTATAAATTTCTTTTAAAATCGCTCGACTATTTATCTGAACATATACATGATAAAAATTGTTAAATGAATTTTGAACATTTATTAAACCTAAAATATTCTTAAAAATTTAGAAATATTCTTCAAAATATTTTTATTTATTTTACTATATGAAATCGTATATTTAAATATTGGCTTATGTTGTCAGCATATTCTATTCTCTGGTTTACTAAAATTCTAAATTGGTATAGATCATGTCCGTTTGTTTATCTGTTGAAACTACCTTGGGCTCGAGCAGTACGTCTTGTCTTAAGTCACAGCAGTTTGGTATTGAAAAAAATGAACCAAAAACCATTATTGCTAAGCGTTCATGGGGTAATATTGGTTACCAAAGTTTAAATCAAATCGTTAGTAATACTCTTAACGGTGCAATTTTTTTTATATTATTTTGCTATTCTTTAAAAGCTATAATTTTATTGAAAACTGCAGGTGAAAATATAATTTTCATTTTTAACAATTTTAATTGAAACTTTTGATTCCAAAACAAGCAAATAAATTCCACAAAAAAAAAAAACATTTTTTTTTTAAACAAAAATATTCGGAGTTTATTAAAACTTAAGAAAAAATTCGGAATCTTGACTGCCATAAAATACATTTACCAACACTAAGTACGCTTAATGCTCGTGCATTGTGTGTGTGTATACAAAATATTCGTTATATACCTAAAGAACTTTATTCTCTGATATTTCTCCTTATTTTCAAATTTCAAGACTTCATTATGTTTTTGTTTTTTCTTTTGGTAAATACAAAATGTGTATGTGTTTGTTTTATTTTCGTTTTTTTTTTTGTGTTTTTTGCTAAAACTAATTGGATTTTATTTTCTTACATTTTATGTACGATCAAATCCTCTTTCTCTTTTCATTTTAAAGCATTCGACTCTTTCTATCTTAAAGATTGTTAAATTTGAAATTCTTACTTTTCATTAATAAAAAAATAATAATAATAATATTTCACCTTAAATCTTTAGCTACCATTATGTACTTGTATCTGTAATTTAAAAGATACTTAAAACAACAACAACTACAACAACAATTGTAACATAAGTAGCAGTACATTCTTTACATATTTCCTCTTCTTCTTCGGGGGTAATTATTAATGTAACAATAATTTTAATTGGTTTTCATTCTTATTTTCTCTTCACAATTTTTCTTTTTATATTCCTCTAAGGAGTTTTATTTTACTTACAACAGAAATTGTCTGTTGTCTCAGATTTTAGTGTTACTGGTAATCACTTAACTTTATTTGGTTTTAAATAGCATTTAGTTGATTAGAGTTATACAATTTTTTTTTTTTTCAGTTTAATCTTTTTGCTTAACTTAACTTTTTATGGTTTTTTTTATATGTAATTGTTTTTATTTTAATGTTTTAATTACTTCTTTTTCTCTATTTAAGATAAATCGTTTTATTTTTTAACTCTTTTTTTATTTCTTTATTAATATTTATTAGAGCATTTATGTCGTTTAAATTTGTGTTTTATTTTATTAATTTTAGCCAAATAAAATTTCTTGGAAGCTGTTGATTTTCTTCAAAAATTTATTTTTTTTTTCATTTCTCTACTACAATCTTCATATTTTTAGTAATTAAGATTAGATAATCATTAAATATGTTATAAAACTAAATACCCTTTAAAAAGATATAAATTTTTAAGACAAAATTTTGGTTTTCATGCTCAGAAGCTTAAATACAAAAAAACTTAAAAGATTAATTCTGAAAAATGTAAAGTTTTCTAAATATTTTAAAATTTTATAAATATAAGTTTAACTTATTGATTTCAATATAATTGTCTATACTAGACCTATTTTTAGAAGTGAAAACGATGGAAAACAAGCGCTAGATTAAACAGGAACCGAACTACAATCTAAGTACAAGATGAGAACTATATGAGAATTAGAAGTGAACTTAAACTGAATACGAATTCAACTAGAAATGAACTTAAATTGAACACGAATTGAACTAAAACTGAAGCAGAACTGAACTAGAACTGA
>JACGTJ010000261.1:2834-14756 GCA_014858695.1 Chrysomya rufifacies | reverse complement strand
GTTCAGTTCTAATTCTAGTTCAGTTCTGGTTCAGTGGGTATTTATAGTCCAGAATGTACTTTTACAAACTTGTGGAAAAAATAATTTTCTCTCACCTTTTTATCATCTTCACTGTCACTAGATGATTTATTTTTTCGCGGTCTCTTTGCAGCGGGTTTTTTCTTTTTCACTGGTGAATCATCTTCATCACTTTGCGCCACACAATCATCGGAATCATCCTCATTATCCGACATTCTGGTTGTTTTGTGAGTGGGCGCTTTAACAGCATCATTATCTTTAAATACCAATTCACCATCACTACTCTTCTCTTCTTCCGAATCTAATAAGCCTGAGTAGTTTATTTTTTTAGTGGCTTGTCGACGTCCAGGACGATCGGCACGTGGTGCAACTTCTACAGGTATATCAACATCACTACCTGATAAAACATCATCATCTTCATCGGAACTGCCACCCTTCTTTTTACGCTAAAATAAAATAAGCTTTGCTTAGTTTCAAATTGTTTTCAAATACCCTAAATAACTTACGCCTCCTCCTTTACCCTTAAAGGATAATTTCGTTTGCTTAAGTCCATCGGCTCCTTCTTCGCCAGCCTTCTTTCTGGGTCCTCTTTTAACAGGTTCTTTTTTAACTTTAACCGCTGCTGCTTTAGGTGAAGATTTCGGACCCTTGGAACCACCTTCCACTAATGCATCAAAATCATCTGTTTCTTCCTGTTTAACACCACCCGCATCCTTGGCTGCCTTTTTGTCTACCTTTTCCTTTTTGACTTTAGTGGTTAAGGCTACTGCTGCCGATACCTTTTTCATGATTTCCTCTGTAACCTTAAACTCCACCTTAACACCATGAGGATCGGGGAATACATCAGCATTGCCATCTTTGTTTCCACGTTTCTTAAGAGCAGCATTGGCGGTAGCTTTGTTTTTGGCCAAAGCCTTTGCCTGTTTCTTATTAATGCCCAATTCATCTAAACGTTCTTTTTCTTCTACTTCATTCAGTTTCTTTTCTAATTCATCTAAATCATCTAACCATAACATTTGAATGGTTTTGGCTTTAAGTGCGGCCAACTCAGCCAATTTTTGATCTCTTTGTTTTAACAATTCATTTTTACGTTCCTCAGTCAACATCCACATGGACATACCCAACAGATAATCGAATTTCTTAACATCAGTGAGTTTTTGGAATGCTTTTTCAGGATCTACAGGAGCCTTTTTCTCTTTCTTTACCATTGAACTGGAGGCTTCCTCCTCTTCTTCGTCTTCATCATCGACTTCCTCTTCGTCTTGTTGGTTTATACGTTGCTGCCATTCTTTCACAGGATCGGGTCTATAGCCACGCTTAATAAGTTCATCAATCATGGCTTTACGTTTTTTATTTTCAACAACTAAAGTACGTTCACATTTCTCCAAAATGAATCTAGCCTGATCGGTTAAACGATCAGCTTGAGCAGTTAATTGTCCTACCAAATATTCTTTACGTTTATTGTAATATTCCAAACGTAAGGGATAGAAAGCACGTAAAATATCCGTTGATGTAGGATAACGTCTTAAACAATTCAATTCATCGAAACAATGCATTTGATTCGTAGATAATGAGGAAGTTAATTTAAAGATACGATGGAAACCTCCCTCTTCCTGTTGCAGACGTTCAAATTCACCAGGAGCCAAAGTGACGACAAAACGTACAGTTGTATCGGTATGATATTCACGATAGTCAGAGATTATGGCCTTAACCTTATCCGTACCAGTGGAAAGAGGTTCCAAAACATTTTCCTTGTAATTCTGAGTCCAGGTGCCAATAGGTAATTCAGAAATTTCAATTTTATTACCTTGTATAATTTGTATATTACCCGAACTTATATAACGACCATCAGATATATACTCAATGGGTCCTTTAAAGTTCTTATACCAAGGATGCATGGGTACAGGTTCTTCATTGGCCAACATACGTCTAAGATTTTGCATAATATCACGGGGATTATGATTGTAAATCTTAGTAGACCAACCGGTACCAATACCATCAGCACCATTAACCAAAACCATGGGTATAATGGGTATATACCATTGTGGCTCAATCTTTTGACCATCATCAACTTCATATTGTAGCAACGGATCATCATTAGGATGGAATATAAGACGAGCCAAGGGAGACATAATAGTGAAAATATAACGAGCACTAGCACAATCCTTACCACCCGTTAAACGAGTACCGAATTGACCTCTAGGCTCTAACAGATTAATATTATTTGATCCCACATAATTTTGAGCTAAATTAACAATAGTCATTTGCAATGATACTTCACCATGATGGTAAGCTGACATTTCAGCTACCGAACCAGATAATTGAGCCACTTTAACCTCACGTTTATCATTACGCTTGAAACAGGTGAACATAACTTTACGCTGACCAGGTTTAAAACCATCTACCATGCAGGGTATAGAACGTACATTATCAGCATTTGAGAATAAAATCAATTCCAAATTAATAAAATCAGCATAGGTTACAGCCTTAGTGCCTTTAGTGTAAAGATAACGTTCGGGTAAACCAAGAGTTTTACGACGTTTTACTTCATCCATATGAGCGGTAAGCCATTCTTTACGAGATTCTATGTGTTTACGTGAGAAAGCCATAACAATACTGTCATCATCTTGAGTGCCATCATATTTGAAAAGTATACGATGACGTTCCATGTCTTGGAAATATTCTTTCGCCTCCTTGGAGGTCGAAGTACCCAAACCTATAATAGGGAGAGAGATAAAACAAAATATATTAGCTCAAGTTAAAAAAATGCAAGATTCCAAAAATAATTACCTTTGTAGTATTTGATATTGTAAGAATTATGATTGGGTGTATCATTCTTCCATTCCTCGAATTCTGGCAAAGAATAAAATGACAATTCTTCATTTTTCTTAGTAGCCTTGACAATTGGTGTAATAAATTCTTCCAGGAAAGGTAATCTTAATAATTCTGGCCAATTGGTATGTATGAAGTTAATAAGTAAACCTTTAATATGGGAACCATCCTGATCCTGATCGGTCATGATCATGACTTTGCCATAACGTAAAGTTTTAATATCATCCATAGTTAAGTATTTCTTTTTATATTGAAGACCAATAATTTTACATAAATTGTTAATTTCAGCATTTTCAGCCAATTGTTTAAAGGTGGCTTCACGTACGTTTAAAAGTTTACCACGCAAGGGAAATACACCATAGAAATTACGACCAATAACACCCAAACCAGAAACAGCTAAAGATTTAGCTGAGTCTCCCTCCGTTAAGATTAACGTACACATATAAGAATTTTTGGTACCAGCTTCATTAGCATCTTCCAATTTGGGTATACCCTTGATTTTTGTGGATTTTTTGCCACCTGTCTTGGCAATATCATTTTCAGCCTTAAATTTAGCCCACGACAAAACCGATTCCACAATACCAGATTTTGATACAGAACCAATGAATTTTTCAGTGATGGCACATTTGGAACCAAAACTTTTAGCTTGTAAAGTCATGTTTTCTTTGGTTTGCGAATCGAAGGTTGGATTTTCAATTAAACAATTAACAAATACCCACATATGATTACGTACTTGAAAGGGTTTAATACTAATACCACCCTTATTTTTCTTTTTCAATACTTCCAGCAATTGTTTAATTATATTATCTACCACATGATCCACATGTCTACCACCTTTGGTAGTAGCTATGCTATTAACAAAAGAAACTTGTTGGAAACCTCTATCCGAGGGACAGCAAGCAATTTCCCATCTTTCACCACACTGTTCATAAACAATCTTAATAGGTTGTCCACTAGAGTTATCATCGTTCTTTACATATAAATCAATATAATCTTTGAAATTTTTAATGGGTAACTTTTTGCCATTCAAATATACCGCCACACCTTTACTAGTGGCTGCCACATCAAAAGCTCTACGACTCATTAAAGCCACTATATCCTCATCCAAACGTTCCATCTTGAATTTAGCCAAATCAGGACTAAAAGTAATTTTGGTAAAATCAGTACCAGCAAATTCTTTAATCTTAGGATCTGTTGTTTTGGTCATATTAGCAGCCCAGGTTTGTTTAAAGGATCTTTTATACTGTTTGGTAGCCGTTTCGACCGTAAATGAAGTTGAGAAAATATTACATAATTTGGCACCATAACCATTACGACCACCTGTAACCTTCTTTTCATCATCATTATAATTTGAAGAAGTCAACAAATGACCAAAGATCATAGTTGGCACATACATTTTCTCCTCTTTGTGCATGGTTACCGGTATACCTTGACCATTATTCCATACTGATATAAGATTCTTCTCTGGTTCAATATCAATTTTAATGGTATTCATACTTTTATCACGTTGTTTATTATCGGCAGCATTTACCAAGATTTCATCAAATATTTTATAGAGACCGGGTACAAAAGATATTTCACGTTGTACCATACGATTAGATTCTTCACTATAGACCCACATCAATTCTTTGGTATGTTCAACAGAACCAATATAGGTATCAGGTCTCAAAAGGATATGTTCCAATTGAGATTTTTTCTGATACATTTGTTCGATGGACATGCCACCACCTCCACCCCCACCGGCATTACTACCGTTCTGCATGATGATGCTGCTGTAGTTAAGGGTGTTCTGGTTTAAAAATGTTTTTGTGGAAAGGACTAAAAGATCCTTGTTTATAAATAGTTTGTAGAATTTACAAAATTTATGCTGAAAAATAATAAATAAAATATATATTAAAACTTAATCTGAGTGTTAAAAGATTAACAAAAACTAATTTAGAATTGGACTAAAAGTGAATAAGAACTGACATGGAACTAAAGTAAAACTGTACTAGAACAAATTATAACTAAACTAGAATTGAACTAGATACTAGATACAACTTAAATGGAATTGGATTGAACAGAACTAGAACCGATAATATTGATAGGAACTTGAACTAAATATGAATTTTACTAAAAACTAAAGAGATCTGAAGTCTGAAATTAAATGCAATTAATATATTTTATTACCGGAGGCTATCATTTAAATAAAGATCTTAGAAAAAGCTGTAGGCGATTACTTCAAAATAAAATTTGGAAAATCCTACACCACGTCGTTGTTAAATTTGTGTGTGCATTATTTGTAGTTTTATTAGGATTGGTAAAATGCTGTTATTTAAATGAAGATCTTAGAAAAAGCTTCAAAAGATCTATTTAAAATTAAATATGTAAATCAATAAGAAGCACTTGCAAAAGCAGTAAACAAAATGTATCACACGCCATATTTCTTTTTCAGGCATTATAGGCTAACATCAAACTCTACCTGCTTTCATGATTATTGGAATAATTACAACAAATTTGTATGTATATAATTTCCTTGAATAAATAAAACGGCAGATGTTTTTGAAAAAGGATAAAAAAGTGTCCTTCCACTAAGAAATGTTAAATGCTACGTTTTTTGGATATTTAAATATTTTACTTGTTATAAAAAATCTAAAATTTTTATATAATTTACATATTTATACTAAATAATATCTTCAATATCATATCTAGTGGATCTGTAGTTTATCTTATAATACAATTGTCAAAATTTTCGTTTAAATAATTCTTGTTCAAAAACGCTAAATAGTATACACTGTCATGTTTAGAAGATTACTAAGACAACTAAAACATCCGTAATTAATTTTATGAAATAAAGCGAAAAAAATAAGCTTTAGTAGATTTTAAATTTATAATTTAATTAACTATTTTTTAACTCTTTTTAGATTTTTAAAATTACATTAATAAAAATCATTACATTTTTACCTCAGCTAAAAACACCGCATTGTAAACACCGGTCATCATAAAAACAACAAAGAGCGAAAAAAAGAAAGAAAACAAAAAATAGCGCAAAGAAGCGAAGACAAAAGCAAGAGCATAAAAAATTCCCGTACAAAAAAACGTGAGCGGGAAAATATAATGCAATTTACAAAATGCAAAAACAACAGAAACACATGCCGCATAAGAACATAAAACAATAGAAATACAATTTAATAAAATAACAATTAAACAAAACTCTATAAAATTACATTAACTAAATAAAAATGATTTCCAAAAGCAAAAATAAAAAACAACAAAAACAAAAAAAACTTTACATGAGAGCGCCATTTTTAATTTTTGCGATATAAAAAGAAGCATCAGAATATAAAAGAAAAAGCACAAATCAAAGAAATTAAATAGAAAAAAATCCAAGCGTCCGGTGTACATACAATTTAAGAAAAATGAAAATGTAAATTTTCTTAAAATGAACTATACATAACACCTTTTTTTAATAGAAATTTTAAACCCTTTGTTTATTTTTTTTTTTTTTAAAACTCACCAAAATTTCCTTTTATTTAAACTGTACGTTCCAGTAAAATTAACTTTTGCAATTTATTGCAAATAACAAGACGTAGTGTGTGTAGACGCGCCGCTTCAAGTTTTTCCTTCTCGTTCCTTTTAAGAATTTTAGACAAATTTCTTTTTTAAGAAAAACTTTGCCTTTAAGTTGTTTAACACTTCACTTTTGCTTCAGTATTTCATACAAAAAACACAACACATTTATTTAGTTTAAAACAAATAAATATTTTTTCCTTTTTAGAATTTATTAAAAACAAAATTGCTAAGAAAAAGAAATAACTATTTTGCCGCACACTTTCTCTTCGACTGTTCACAGCAGCGTCGTCTTAACGTCTGAAATTCTCTTCGTTAAAATTTGTCGGTTATTTACGAAAATTTTTACAAGCATTTCAAGCATCAGAGATGGTAAGTTTTTGTTTTTTATATTTTAAGATTTTACATAATTTGAATTATTTTATTTGAATTTTAGAACTTTTAAAGTGACAATAAGTTCTAGTATCAATAAAATTGTTTAACCTTTTTTATTTTGTTTAAAAATTTATTACTTATTTATGATAACAAATGTATAAGATATTACTACTGTAGTTTTCCAACCCTGACAGGCACAAAGCGTAATTGGCAAAAAGTATCAAGCAAAAACTTAATAGAAGAAGAGGAAGAAAAAGACGGCGTGCTTGTTGTTTATAGACAATGTTGATCATTGTAGTGATTTTTTTAAGAAATTTAATGTTTCTAATTTAAATAAAATGTTGACAAATTTTAATATGATCACGAACTCTAAAGTAGGAGAAAAAGTAAAACCTAAATTTAAAAATAAAAAACAAATTTCCGCAATATAATTAATTGATTTTTTATAATAAAACGATTTTTAAAATTTTTGTGGAATTAAAAAATTTCTTAACTTTATTTTCAAAAAAGAAATATATTATTTACATTTATTTATCAATTTTAATCATTGAAAGAGAAATTACATTTCAGCAAAAAAACTGCTGCCCAAATCACAATCTTCCTCACTTTCATCCAACTCTTGTTTAAATTCATTAAAAAATTTGCCATTACTATTAGAATTCCATACACCATTAATTTTATCTTCTTCTCTGTCTTTCACTATATCTGGGATATAATGCGTATAAGTACATTTAGTATAGTTCAAAGGATTGTTAAGGTATTCTGTCTGTGGTTTCAGATTGTAATTGTCATAGAAAAAATCCAAAATTTCTTGTTTTTTGCTAAAACTATTAAATTCCAAACGTAATTTACGCTTTAAATTTGCACCCCACATGAATGTGAAGTGGTGATGGAAACATAAAAACTGTAAATTATCACCTGCCTCAGCCGATATATTTAACCAATCTTGTATACAGTCCAAGGGAGGTATTATGTCATTATCTTTATATTTGGGATTAAATAAGGTGGGATTGGCTAGTAGACCTCTGGCAGCCATAATACCATCAGCCCGAGTTTGTTCATATAATTCACAAGCCGATTGCCATGATTTCACATTACCATTTGCTATTAAAGGTATACGTAAAGCATCCTTAACTTCCCTTATAGCCGCAATGTTTAAAGGTTCCGAGGTTTTTTGCCACATGGTTCTACCATGCAAAGTTAAAAAAGTTGCACCACACATTTCCAATTGGCGGGCAAAATCTATGGTAGACTGGCTGGATTCATGACTCAGCAATCTAATTTTTAAAGAAACACTAAACTTTTCATTTATTCTTCTTCTTATGGTCTGTATAATATCCTTAACCAATTCCGGTTGTTTTAACAAACCACAACCATAACCCTTAGCTATGGCCCATGATTGAGGACAGCCACAATTAAGATCTATACCATCTACATAGGGATATATTAGCTCTGCGGATGTGGCAAATTCTTGAGCATCTTTGGCAGCAAATTGTGCAATTAAAGGTTTATCTTCTGCTTCGGTGGTAAATTCATTTTGTCTAGCTTTTTCACTATTATTAAAGGAATCTGCTATAATCATTGGAGTAAAGCATAATTTTACACCATGTTTTCTTAGTAAGCGTCTAAATTCCAATTTACTATAACGCACCATTGGAGCCGATACTCTTAGAAAACCATGTTCCTGTGCCTTTTCCTGCCGGAATACTTCCAAAATATCAATTTGTTGTCTTTGTTTATGAATGTCCATATTTATCTCTGTTTTAATCGAAAATAAACTATTTTTTTCCGATTTCTATGGACTTTTTAAGGTTTTGTTTTGATTAGTTGTTTTATCACTTTCTTATGTGCACGTGCTTGTTCTTAGACAGGGTTGTTATAAATTCTTATAATATAACAAAGCTGCATTTAAAAAAAAAAATAGTGCTGTAAAATTCGCGATTAAATTATTGCAAAAATATGTAATTACACTGGGAGAGGAGTTAAAATGTTTGTTGTTTTTTCATGTGTAAACAAGTAGAGAACACTCCAGCATATAATTTTGCTAATTTTATTCAAATTTTCACATTTGATTATAAATTTGCTATTAAAATATAAGTTTTATTTTTACACTACCAGTTGTCATCTCAAAAAAAAAAAAAAAAAAAAATAATAAAACATCACAAACTTTTACAGCTGATGTACGACTTTATAGTTATAGTTCATGTTTTATCTTTTATTGAGCTAAATAATGAAGGAATATAAAAAATCTTTACAATTTTATTAAAAAATATTATGTATTTTGGAATTTTTTGAGTAATTTTTATATTTTTTAAAACCAATTTTCAGAAAAACATAAATATTGAGGAAATGTTAAAAACTTATAAAATATGTTCATTTGCAAATTATGAATGTTTTGTAAGTCATCAAAATAATTTTTAAATTCTACAAAGAATCTTTTAGGAGAATTTCAAAAATGTAATGTTCGGGCAGTTTTTTTCAGAGAATTTCATATTACGACTAAATTTTCTGCAGATTTATCAGAACCCTTTTCAAATATATTAAAAAAAACTACTAAATATTTATTTATATATTTATTTATTTGTTTATACGGTTAAAATTTAAACAATTTTATCTTTAATGTTAAAATTTGCTTTTTTTATCCACATTTCCAAATTTTCGTTGCCATCATAAATTATATTTTCCGCCGTCAGCAGAATTCGCTACAAGTATCGCCGTTAGTTTCTTTATACAAAGCTTTGAGTAAAACATAAGATAAAAGCAAATACGCAAAAATCAACAAAAAATACAATAAAAATAACTCTTTTTACTTTAATTAATTGCAATAAATTTTATAATACCAAATACAAATAAACTAATAACAACAATAAACAAGTGGTGACTAATTTAAATCTACAATTTGTTGCTAAATACACGAAAACAGACAAACGTTTTCAATAGAAACTATAACAATGACTAAATAAATTCAATAAAAAGTGCAATTGCTGACAATTGGAAATTTTCAAAGCAAAATAGGATTAATATAATTTAATTATTGATAAATTAGTGCTAATATACGTACACATAGAAATTATAAAAGAAATCAGTGTGCTGTAAGGGAAGAAAAACAGGATGCATTTTTCTATACCACATACACAGGAGTTGTTTAGCGAGACTACAGGTACCTCCTACACGGGTTACAACATCTACATTAATGGCAGCTATCATGCCTGTTTGCGTTATAAACAATTGCATGCATTAAATGAACAGTTGCGTAGGCATTGCCTAACTGTAGGCGTACAAATGCCAGAATTTCCTCCCAAAAAGTTTTTGCCTTTAACCAATAACCAAATAGAAAGTCGCCGTCAGTCTTTGGAACACTATCTACAAATGTTAGGCCAGGATTGTAGAGTATCAAAATTAGATACATTCCAAAGATTCTTTTTGAATGCTCAATTGGAAACAGCATTGGCGGAGGGAGTTTTTGAGGAATATTTCGGTTATGGACCAGAGGATTCATCTACATCAAATGGTTTGGAGGAATTTATGCGTCCCATACGTTTAGAAGTTATACTACCCAGTGGTTATCAGTTAAAGGTGAATTGTTGTGTTTCTGATAATGCCACAGCCTTGTTGGAAAAAGCTTTAGCTTGTGTACAATTACCCATGGAATTTATGCCATATTTTTGTTTGTTTTTGGTGCGAAGAGAAACTAAAGATTCTTTGGTATTATTAAGAAAACTAATGGATTTTGAAACACCCTTTGTATCTAGACTGTATAATCAACCTTGTCAAATACAAATAAGAAAAAGTTATTGGAATCCTCATTATGACACTGTTTTAATGAAAAATTCCATAGCTTTAAATTTACTTTTCTTGCAGACTGTGTCGGAAATAGAAAGAGAATGGATTATAGCTCCTCCGGAGATCTTAAAAAAATTAAAATCTTTACAAGAATATGGCATGCATAAAGAATATGTGGATGTGGCACGTCAATTACCTTTATATGGTTGCTTACAATTTCTAGCTTCTACCGTAGACTATCCGGAACCAGAGACTTCTGCTTTAATAGCCATTGGAAATAAAGAGCTTAGTATGCGCACTTTAAAACAAGATAAAATACTAGAAACAAAATTTCGTGTAACACGTATGCGTGTTTGGCGTGTAACCGCATTACACAACAGTCTCGAAACAAAAGAGAAATCTACGAATTTACAACTCTCCTTCGAGTATTTAATGTCCAAACAAAATTTACGATGGATTACCATAAACAGTCCACAGGCCATGTTAATGTCGGTATGTCTACAGGAAATGGTTAATGAGTTACTAAACTATAAAGATAATGAACAATTATCGAATAAACCGTCAACATCTGCTGCATATAATTCGTCATCATTTACACGTATCACACCCACCTCCTCGTCTTCCTCTTCCTCAACACCTACATCAAATTTCTCCTCGTCATCATCTTCGTCCTCATCTTGCCAAATGATTGATGAATGCTCACCCTCTTCAGAGGCACCGGTAAGATTTTTAGCCCAGCGTATACTCAACAAACAAAATCCTAGACTCATTAAGAGTCATTCATATGGTGCGGTGTTCTTTAGAAATTCTTTAGCCCAAGAGGAGGCAGTACAGAATGAGGCTTTTGAGGGTATAGGTGATGATGATTTGTAGAATGAGTTGTAAAGAAAAAACAAGGTAAATTAAATTAAGAATTAATAAGGAATTTTATTAAAATATAATTAAGATAAAATTTAAATTAGAAGGAGAACTAGAAGAATAATGAAAAATCTCTTGTAAAATTGTTTTTCCAGTTGAAAACAGCTAAAGTTTTGTGTCTTAAAATGTTTTGGGTTTTAAACGATTTAATATAAATTAATTGAAAAAGTTATTATAAAGTCATGACAAAATGTTTAGTAGATTTTATAGTGTTTCAATTCCATTTTTATAGGAATAATGTCAAGTTTATTAGTTAGATGTTTCAATTTTTTTTATAATTAGTTTATGTGAAAACTGTATATAATTTAATGTTTCAAAAATATTAACATAGTTTCGAATGATTAAAGTAAAAATTTCAATTCCGTTTTCATGGGAATGTATAAAAAAGTTGATATTTTACATTTAGTTGAAATATATAGAATTTTACAAAATTATTTTGATAAAAAA
>JACGTJ010000258.1:24338-34828 GCA_014858695.1 Chrysomya rufifacies | reverse complement strand
AGTTCAGTTCAGTTCCAGTTTTAGTTCAGATCTAGTTTTTGTTCAGTTCTAGTATTTGTTCAGTTCTAGTTCATTTCTATTTCAGTTCTAGTTTTAGTTCAGTTCCAGTTGATTTATAGTTCAGTTCTAGTAAATTTCTATTTCTATTTCAATTTTAAGACAGTTCAGTTCTTGTTTAATTTTAAAACAATTCTAGATTAGTTTTAGTTTAACTCCAAATAGTTCTAGTTCATTTTAAAACAGTTTTTATTTAGTTTTCGTTAAATTCTAGTTACGTTTTAGATTAGAAACTTGTTAATTATATATTGCAATATCAAATATAAGCCTGTTTTTTCCAACAAACAAAGTAATTAATTAAAACATCTGTTTATAAGTATAAAATTGCAATAACAAAAATAATTAAGCCCTCTAAACTTTAACATTAGATTTGTTTAAACCAGTTTCTTTAATAAATTTGAAACACGAGTTGATTTTTAATGAATTTATTTATACTACAATAAAAATTAAGGACACCAATAATGTCAATTAAAATAAAGAAAAACTTTTCTTATCATATTTAGTTTATACAAAATTTGATTTCATTTAATAAAAAAAAATCTCAAAACGATTTGCGACATTTTAACCTTGAAAACAAAATAAAAATATTCTACTATAAATAAAAAAAATATTTATTTACAAAAACATCAACAACCAAAAAAATTTCCAAATTTTTTAGCAACAAACTAAAAGTAAATCAAGAGAATATATACATAATATATATTAAATAGAAATATATCGGCATTGTTTGCGTTAAATATAAATATATATAAAAAACGTGTCACAAATCATGAAATATTAAATAAGATTAAAATTATGTGTATAATAAACAAAAACAACATATTTTTATTACTAATTTGTGTTTCTGTTTTTCGTTTTTTGTTTTAGGTTTTGACTTGTTTATAAAATTCTATTTTATAAGAGCTTGTTATGAAAAATAGAGTATAGATTGATATTTTAATCATGTGGTCTTACGATAATAGATTTTTTTTAAAACAACTGTTGCATGTATTTTAATATTTTTTTTGGGGGGATTGAATTCATATCATTTAACTGTTGCCAAGCCTCTTATTTAATATAAAATTTATATAAGATTGCAAATAACAAATTATTTTATTTGTTTGATAACATGTTTCTATTAATTAAATACAACACATTGTTGTATTAAATTATTGCATTTAATAGCTAATTGATATCCAAATATGATTTCTTTAATTTCATTGTAAAGTTAAGTGTTAAAATTTTTAAGTTTAAAACAAATTGAAAATTTAACATTTATTATATTTTTCAACTATTACAAAATATTATAAATAGTTAATTTTTAAAGTAAATTATTAAATTATATATTACTTGTAGTAATATATGTTAAGTACTTATTAAAGTGGGTTGTTTAGTATGGTGTTCTTAATTTTTATATAAATTATCTTTATTTGTAAAACGTGTTTTACATATTAGCTAATTAATTAGAATATCATTTAAAATAATATTGAATTATTTTAAATATGTTTATAAAAGTTTTTTTTTTTTTTTTTTTTTTTTTTATACCAAAACTATTTTCCATTTTTAAATCTTGTTTTGTTTTTATTATGGAATATTTTTCTAAGTAATAAATATAAACAAACAAAAATTATAGTAAAATTATCTCCTATAAATATGACGCTAGTCAAAATGCAAAAAATATTTCATATAAAAATGATAATAAAACAAATCTTTAATAAATATTATTATTGTTTGATAATACAAAAAAGTTTTTAATTTGTTATTACTAAAATTCTTATAATCTTTTTAAATAATTGGCCAAATATAATTGAAAATGGTTTAATTTTTATTTCAAATATTATGTCATGAAATGTTTTCATTAATCTTAAGGAAATAACAAATTTGATCTAAATTTTTTCAGAAAATTAATTTAAAATTAAAAACGGAAACTATATATATATACTTTCTTTCTGAATTTAGAACTTAAAAGCATTTGAATTAAACTTTAGTTGTGGAAAAGTTAGTTTATTTGTTATTACAATACATAAGAATAGATTTCGTTTGAAACTAACAGAATTTTTAAAAATGTTATAAAATCACTTAAAAACTCTAAAACTAATTTAAGAATTGTATGATACAATTTAGTGAAGAAGTTCTGTAAAAGTATTTTGTATCAATGTCAATTATCCAAAAATTAATCTTGAATATTGAATACTCAAAAGTACTTACTCTATAATCGTAAAATTTAACAGTGAAATTTTCAATTAAAAATGTTTCCATTAAAATTTGAATTTTTTTATGCATTAAAGTATATTTTTTACAAATTAGCTATCGTGAAAGAAATGAAATCTTAAGAGGACTGAAGTTCATTTGCTAAAATGTTAGATTCGTTAAGATAGTTTTTTTTTTAAAGATTGAAATATTAATGCCTTCATAATTCAAACTATGCAAATGTTAACTGTAGTTAAATTCTAACATTAGATAAACTAAACTTTCTTTCTTTACAAACTAATAATTTTTTAAGTAGAACTTAAATTTTGACTAAGCAATAGATAAGCTAGCAGGCCTAATATGTAAATGTTTAGATTTTCTAACAAAAATTACTTCCTTAAGACTTTCTAATATCTCCAAATCAACTATTCCTATTACATTATTTTGTAATTTTCTGCTCATAAATTTTATGGTTTTATTTCCACAACAGTTTAACATTTTACACCTTTATAACTTTGTATGCGATAACATTTCATTGTTATTGGCAATCATTTGTCAAAATTAAATTAACGAAAGTTTCATAACCGGGATTATGTTATTCTTTTGGGTATTTTAAAGATTACATAGAAAATGTGTATAGATACTTGTAAATAACATTATTTTACCATTTTCACATACAATTTTCTTGTATTGCACATGGCAAGTGCAAGGCCATTAGCGTAAAATTGTACTACATTGCAATACTGAAAAGGGGTGGATAAAAATCGATGAATGAAGTAGTTGAAATGCATATTTTATGCAATCCACACATTATGCCATATTTTCTTAATAAAGTCAAATTGTATTGAAATTTAGTAAAGTAAATTTTAAAGGGGAACTTAAGAAACAATTTTTTTAAAATATTGATATTTTTCAAAATAGAATGAAGTAAAAAAAATCATTCTACTCTACTAAAATACTATATAAAGAAAACAAAATATTGGCACACTTATTATCATTGTCTTAAAATAATTTGTATGGTATTAAAACATTCGGAACGACCGGCAACACATTTTATACTTGTTTTTTGTTTATTTTTGCAAACATATTCATTCTGATAATTGTTGTTGTTATAGCTTAATTTATTTGTTTGCATAAAATACAGAAACACAGCACAGAAGACGAAGGCAAAAAAAAAGTAAAAGAACAACTATGCGTCAACGAAGAAAACAAGAAAAATTGTTGAAACTTATACAAAGAAAACACGAAAAAATTATTACATAATGCAATTATGAAAAGAATTTGGATAAAAAAAAAAGAATTAAAAGGATTTACAGACAAAATCGTTTAACCCTTAATTAATTTAAAGAATTTTAAAAATTCCTTAATAAATTTAAAGTTGAAAGCCATCAAGGGGAAGGCAATAAATCTTATTAAAATTAAATGCATTTATATTTGTACTTACCGCCCTTAGTGGGAACACGGTGAGTTGAGTGCTGGGCACGATAACCGGTAATCAATTCGAAATCACCGGAATCACGACGCAAGGGGAAGGCAATTTCAATAATATGGTCACAGGGTTGCATAAGCATCAAAATACCCTTAACCTTCTTTTTCTTATCTTCCAAGGATTGTTTGCCTTTCATGTCGTCCAACAAACGATCTTCAGCAATTTGACAACCACGGTGGAAGAAGTATTCCACCATATCGAAGAAACGAGGGTCTTTGGCAGTGGGTACATCCTTTAGGCGGTCGGGAATTTGGTAATCAGCATAGCCACGTGCTTGCAAGGCAGCGGTAGGCAAAGCCTTAACCAAAGTAGCAACATCCTGACGGACGGCAGCTTGACGAGCTAAATTCTTCAAGTGATACATTTTCAGTTACTTCACACGTTCACACACACACTAAACAAACGACCAACACAAAAGTAGAACTTTTCGGTTGGTTTATTATTTTTTAGAAAGTAAAACAAAAAAGAGAGACTTCTTTAATGTTTTTTTTATTGATGGAATACTATTTCTCTCTGGCTCGAGCTGCACACAACTGTTGGCAAACCGACACCTCGACTAACTGGTAGAAATTCCCTTCAAAATCTTTTAAATTGGATTTTTACAGTTTTTTTGTTGTATACCAATGTTGCCACATCATAAATCGCCAAAAAATCTATTCAAATTCACGTACCATGGCACACTAAACAAGGTATTGTTTTTAGTCACGTTAATTATTTTATGATGGCCAGCAACTTTAAAATATGTATAATTTAGCAGTGCTCGAAATATCAAAATCTATATTAAAAATTAAAGCGAAGAAATCAACTGTGAATTGACACTTTCATGTTTATTTTACTATGTTGAAATGTTCATATTACGGAAGAGCTAATAGGTGACCTTTTTAAATCCGCTGATTATCTTTGGCTCTATTTGAAAAGAAATACAAAATTTGGCATAAAAAAGAAACATGGTTCGTCAAATCCCATGTTTTTAAATATGTATTCTTTTTTATTAAACTCATTACATTACCTATGACAATTAAAATTATTTTAAACCAGTCACACAAATTAAACAAATGGTGGCAATGCTATTGCCACCTTGGATATTTGAGCGATTTTTTTTTTTTCAAGAAATCGAACATTTTTCATATAAAGTTTTTTAATAAAAAATATTTTTAAAAGCTCAATTAGTTAAATTCAGTACGTTACCTACGAAAAATAAAATTATTTTAAATCAGTCAAACAAATAAAACGTAAACTATATTGTGATTTTTATATTCGTTTACGTATCATTAAAAAAGATATCAAAAATGCAATAATAAGTTTGTATCTATTAAAACAGATTTTGCAAAAATTGTTATTGTGTAAAAAATACATAATTTTTACAATGCAATAAATAAAGCGGGATTAATAAAAATGATAAATGAGTTAAAATACCAAAAGACTAAAAAAGGCATGGGAAGATATCGATCTAAAATTTAGATACTAAATGTGTGAAACAATGTAATAGTGTTGCCAGTATTGATATAATAGGGTTGCCAGTATAAAGATCGTTAATTCGAATTTCAAAGAAAGATCTGGTATTAACAAATTAAGAAGAAATATTTCAATTAAAGTTGCAATTTATAACTGATTATGGCCTAAATTAATTAGCCAAATTTAGAACATAATCAGTTATAAATTGCAAACTGAATAAAAATTTCACTAAATATTAAAAAACAAACAAACAATCTAAATGAATGACAAACACGTTGTAGAATTATATATTTCCAAATAATGTTGTTGGACTGACTTAAAAGCTTATGCTATATTTTAAAACAATAACGTGAGTATTTAAAAGACATAAAGAATTATATATAAAGCCAAATAGTAGTTTTTCAAACTGAATTGCGTGTCAAAGAAACAATATTCATTCTACAAAAGTCTGTTAGCATTTAGAATGTAATAAAATTTTAAAATCAACGGTCTTGTCAAAGCTTGCATAAAGTTTTCATGGCGCCATCTATTATTTAATAAAGCTATTAATTTTATTATTTTGACGTTTTCATTTGTCACGTCATGCCAATTGGTGTCATTGAAATACCGGCATTATTTTTGCATCTGTATTCGCAAAACAAAGGAAAAGATTTGATAATTATTATTGCAAATTTCAACTAAAATTTAAACAATTTTCAAAAAAGATTCTTGGTAATTTACCTATAAAGTGTGAATACGTAAAAAAACATATCACATCACATAGGATTTGCAAAAATTCGTTTAAAAAAAGCAACACAAAGACTTGAATAAGTATTGTTTTTGTTGTAATTAAATATAAACAAAAGGTGTGTACGCTAGTTAAACAAGTTTTATTTGTTGCTGCTTTCTTTTTTTTATTTTTTTTGCTTTTTCTTTATTCTTGGGGATTTGTCTTCTTTTCTAATTGTTTCAATCAGTATTGAATTTTTGTTTATTAAACAAATTTTAATGCGTTTAAATAATTTTATTAATTTTAATAAAAATGTTAAATTGAAATTATTAACGAATTTTTTTATACGTCAACGATCGGCCAGTAATACAACAACCACAACTGAAGCAATAACTACTTCATCAACATTATTGTCAGCGTCAACGTTAGAAGTTAAAAATCGTGAATTTACAACACAAGTTAAGAGAAAATTTTCCACTACAACTTTTAAGGAGGCCTCAACAAAAACAACCACATCATCCAACTCCAAAGCAGTGGCCAACTATAAGGTTAGTTAAATAATTTATGTATGTGAAAATATTATTTATCTTTTTTATTGCTATTGACAATTTGAGCAAAAAAAAGTAGGGTTACATAAAAGCAAGATCAACAACCACGAAGACACAAGAATACATAAGTATAGAACAATTTTGTGTTTGGAAGTTGTTATATAGAGATAATAATGCTATAGCTATTAACGTCCACTCATAATGTACACTACATTACTAGTGTAATATTCTCTAATGATCTTAAAATTAGGCTGACATTTTATTGTTGATTAGATAAACAAATGATTTGGCTCATGTTGCACATAATTAAATTTAATTATTTTATTTAACTTAATATTAATTTTCAAATAAATCCAAAACCACAGTAAAACCTCGATAATAAGTTTTGTGAAAAATATTGAAATTTTCGTATTATCATGTAGAATTTCTTAACATTTTTGGTTAAAAATATAAATAAAATAAACCTGTAAAAATCATCATAAAACATTTTTTTGCAATAATATTATTAAAGTTTGTTATTTTCAATTACTTACATAAAACACAGAAAATTTTTATCAGAAATCAATTCTCATATCAAAATTAGAGTTTTATTTTTAAATTATAGATAGTCTTGCATGATTTTTGTACTTCATAATTATCGAGTACAAATATTGTGCAATCAATCCAAAATATAGAACAAAGTAAAAGAGCTATATATTTACTGGCAAGTTTCAATTGTATTTTTTTTTATTTAATTAAAGAACATCTGATGATGTAGGGTACAAACATATGTATTTTTAAACAGAATGACGCACATATACTGCTGTCATTTGCATACATATATTTGTTCGTATATGCATTATATTTTTCACAACATACAGTAGAGAACAAATATTTTGTTAGTTCATAAAATTTTAAATATATTTGATGTTTTTTTTTTACTAATTTATAAGTTTGTTGTAATTCAAAAATGTCGATGTCTGAAAAACATTAAGTATCTTTTGATAATTTTGAAAAAAAAATTAAAAGTAGGGAATAATTTTGAAATTATGAAATTCAATTGCTTTTAATTATTGGTAAACATCTTCAATTATATGAAATATTTTAAATTTCTTGGCTTTAGCTATTTGCTGGATATGGAAATATTGCTTATATTCAAGGGAACGTTAGTCTCCCTAACTAAACTAAATTTACAATTAAAATAGGACTGAACAAGATCTAAACTAGAACTAATTTTAATTGAACTGGTATAGAACAAAAACTGAACTAGAGTTGAAACAAAAATTGTCTAAAATATTTATTATAATTTTAGTAAATAAACTCTAAAATTATAAAAAAAAATTATCGATAATTGTGGACAAATATACCAATAATTGTAGCACCAATGAAGCATTTAGATAGTCCAATAAAAATTCGTATGAAATATTTTTGTAAATTTATCAAATATTTTTCTTATATGAAAAACTTTATTGTTTCATTTCTTAATAAAAAAAAAAAAAATAAAATAAAACTACTTATTAATATGTACTAGATTTTGTTCCAACAATTTTATTTTTATTTCTCAAAATACTTATTATGTAAAATTCCGTGGTTTTTGGCATATTTAAAAATCTCAGTTCTGTTCAGCACTGTATACATTTGTACAGTTAGTTCGCAAAAAGTTTGTTTCTTATATCTGTGTTTTTTTATATATGAAATGACGCCTCTTATTTGTCTGTCCAACAGAGCTGTTAAGGAATTTAGTCTTTATTTAAATTTTTCGTAAAGAAACATCTTTCAATGCAAATCGGAATTATATGACATTTTGTGAATGATGCATTTAAAGTTGAAAAAAAAGTGCAAAAATGTCATGAAATTATCCCATAAAAATTTCATTACGCATTAGGGTAATTGAAAATTTGAAATTATTTTCAGTACACAAATTTTGTGTGGATATTGACATAGGATGTGGAATGGATATATTAGTCTTTTGCGTTAGGTTTCTAAAAGACATGAATGTCATAGCTGCAGTTTGCGAAAACTGCTGCTTCTAAACTCCTGGGAATTTACCTTGTTAAATGTAGAAATAATCGTGTGAGCCTTTTTTAAGACGGCATTATTTTGTAAGCGCCTGGTAGTATACCATAGTATTTTTCTATTTGCTTTGCGCATAAGAATGCATCAAAAATGGTGGTATTACCAAGCTATGTCTATGTCCTGAACCCACTTCACTAAGAGATATCTCACATTTGTTTTTAGTAAAAATCGCAATATCTTTTCCAGGTATTTTATGGTAAATAATCTATTTTATTAATATTTAGATTTACTATTTTAGGATGTTTAAAACTGATATTTGTTCTAGATTCTGCAGTGCATTTGATTCTGTGTCGATGACATGTTTTTGCTTAAATTCGTACATATGCACACACGAAATCGTGACTATTCAGATAAATTAAAGTCTATTTCAAATCATCTGTTTGTAAAACATGAATCATATCGATCACTCTAGCCAGAGAAACTGGAATGTAAGACTATTTGGTCTATATTTTGCATTAAGAGATCTTGACTTTATTGTATATTTCAACAGTCGTGTAGTTTTCTTCCTTACAACCGAAAAAAATCTTTAAAGAATCCGATTGTTTAAAAGTTTAAAATAAGTTGTTATCGTTTAGTGTTTGAAATCTTTTTTTTTAAACAATAAAAATGTATATTTATCCTTTCTTCATAACTAGAAGAAATGTATTATGTTTATCACAAAATATTTTTGTTATTTTGCATTTTTTTTTAAATATTAAAGTAAATTTTATCAAAACTTTTAGAAAATATACATCAAACTTTATCATCAAATGTCTAATTATTATCTAACCTATTGCTGACACCTAGTATATAAATCTTTTAATTGTCAGATATCTTAAGAATTGTCAAATATATATATATATATATATTTTTTGAAATAAACAAATAATATAGCAACAACATAATTGCTACCTTCAAAATACTGAATTTTGTAAATATTAATGTTATGTTTTAATTTTAATCTATAAATAGCAAATATTTGTATATATTTTTTGTTATCACTTAAAAGATTTTGTTTATTTTTTAATGCTCTCTGACTTACTTTATTTTTCACGGATTGTTGCCAGTTGTTGAATTTTCTTTGGTTCAAAAATTCTATATACATATGCAATTTATTTCTATAACCGCTGTATAAATATGTTGTTTTGTTTAAAACAGAAAAAAAATTGAGTGCATGTGTACTATCTAAATCAAAATCTTAATATTTTGTTATTCTTGTTTTTATAAGGTCTTTGAACTAATAATTTTTATCATCGTTAAATATTTAATATTTAAAATGTCATAAAAAATTTAATCAAATTGGAAGTGTTTTTAATAAACTATACATTTGTTTTAATGTAGAAATAAAACTTAATATTTTGTTTGTTTAAGAAAGAAATTTTGATAGATTTTATTTAAGTGATAAAAATCCGTTTTAATTTTTAAAAAAAGATTTATTAATGGAACATTTTTTATATAAAAATAAATTTAATTTTATTATCGTTTGATTCTGATTGATTCACAAAATTTATGAAATATAAAAAACAACAACAAATCGATTAAAGTATTAGAATATTTTGTAGAATTTCTCTTGAAATACTAGATAATGTTAAATTTCCTAAAAAAAAACACAAACTTAAAAAAACATACCCAAATTTTGGGAAATTTTCATGAAACTTTAAACATTTTTGGAACTTTTCTAAAGAGATAATAAAAATATTTCATAAAATATCAAAATTTAAAAAAAATATTTTTGGGACAATTTTAATAAAATATACTAAAGAAACAAAGTATTTTTTTTTTATTTTTTCAAAATTTTCGGAAATTTTCTTAAGAACGAAATCTTAAAGAAATTTCACAAAAAAACTGAATTTTCCTAAAAAAAAAAATATTTTGAAACAATTAAAACAATTAAAAAAAATCTAAAAAATTATTAAAACCAGATTTTCAACTAAAATGTTCAATAATTTCCTAGAAAAATTTGAAATTATAATAAAAATATTTCATAAAATATCGAAATTTCAAAAAAAAAAAAAAAAAAAAAAAAAAA
>JACGTJ010000258.1:0-11334 GCA_014858695.1 Chrysomya rufifacies | reverse complement strand
TATTCTGTCCACTTCAGCATGTATTTCATTTAACCTCTTTTGATGGTGGGTATCAAAGATTCGACCAAGTCGAATATAATCTTTCTTGTTCCTTTTTCAATCTATTTATGTTCCTGATTGTTTATTCCTAAATTTTGTTTTTCTGTTCAAAAATAGATAGGGATACAAATTATAATATTTTGTGATCATTTAACTTTTGCAAACGATCGATAGAGGAAATTTTGAATTTAAAATTTTAGCCAGTGTGTGTTTTCGCAACAGCAATTTTGACAAACTATTTCTCCGGAAGTAAACACATCAATTTAAAATTTGATATTCGTTTTTAAGCCTTACAATTTTAGCTAAAGGACGAACCAATAAAAATATATAAAAAATTCACACATTGTATTTACAATTTGATTTAAATTGTATAAAAGAGTATTAAAGCTCAATGAAAAATGTGTTAGCTGGGATTTTTTGGCTCCAAAAATGTACATTTTTTTCAAAAACATATAGACTCGATTTTTCTACCATAATTATGTTGGAAATCTTTGTTCCAAAGTATCTCAACGAAATGGTGTAGGCATAGAACATGGGTTATACGTCTTTTAAGAAAACATCTTAAAAAACGTCTTAAAACGTTGGAATCTTTTTCATATTATTTATCAAGTTAAGAAACTCATGGTTAGAGTTTATAATTTTTGCTGAAATCGGGGTTTAATATGTTAATGTAACCTAGACTTAATATTTATATTCACTTATAGTGAAAGGGTAAATAAAAGTTTGTCATTCCGTTTGTAATTTCAACATTTTTGATCTGAGACCCCATAAAGTATATATGTTCTGAATCGTGGCTTCAAAAAAGTCTAAATATGCAAGTCAGATCGTTCGTCCGTCGGTTGGTAAGTCGTTTGTGAAGGCCCCCGACTATATGTATATCAAATCATTCCTTAGGGTCGCGAGAATTTTGCTATTTAAATTCGACAGAATCCATTTATAAATGGCGGAGATATCTTCTAAATATTTTTGATTATTTCGACTATTGTTATACATTCTACGAATTTGGACCCTCCAAAAATCGATAGTATGATTTTTTACAATTTTGGTTTTTAAAAATTTTTAATCGGTTAATAAATAGTCTAGTTATTGTCAAAAAACGATTAAATTTTATTTTATTCATAATAGTTGTTTTGCTAATAAAAACCACATAAACAAAGACACCACATGTTTGTTTTGGATTTGTGAAGCCGTTATAAAAGATAGAGACTTCACTGAAAATTTTATTGATTTTTGAAGGATTTTTCCGTTCAAAATTTTACCGGATTCAAACATCAGGAACGGGGAATGGAATGGGCTATTTTTGGAGTATTTTTTAGTGCTAGCCAACTTAAGTGAAGGGTATATAAGATTCGGCATAGCCGAATATAGCGTTCTTACTTGTTTTGTTATCATACTTTTCAATCAGACTCACTGTACTTGTAAACTCACATACAATATGTTATGTATAATAGTATTTTGTCTCAAGCTTAACTACTTATCAAATTGAAATTTACAACAATTCATTCCTACCTATTGAAATTTCCTGTTAAATTAAAGTTTAAGTAGTATTGAATCATTGTGTGGGTAATTGTTTTTGTTTACAAATGAAATAAAACTTAGTTTTATTCGGAAAGATTTTGAGATTTGTTAATAAACTAATAACATTAAATCTAAAAATTAATATGAAAAAATCAGTAGCTTCTTATTGTAATATGCTTTTTATGAATCATCACATGATGTACATATATATTCTGGATCCTGGTAAAATTATGAGTCAATTTAGCTACGTCCTTCTTTTTGTCTATGTAATCAATTGGAGAATCCAAATTTCTTATGATGAACCAACTAATACATAAACCAACACAAAACCATTTTAATTTGAGAACAGAAATCGTTTAAATATTCCTTATATTAAAAAAAAGTTTTGTAAAACTTAAGTTTTTTTTGTAGACTTTAATTTATATTTTTCACTCCAATAGGTTTATTATTTCAGCTAGTCCCTATACAAAAGTGCTCGCCGAATAAGCGTTTAATAGCGCAAAATTTTAGAATAAGGTTATATTTCTGTAACCTTACCTTATTTAATATAAGGCCTATAGAAATTGGTCATGATCCATGTTAATTTTTCACCTTTCTCCATCTAGGGTACCGTATCGTCGGATATGACACTTTTATTGTTTCATTTTAAATTCTTTTTTAATTAAGCAAAAGTTTGAGATTACGAATCTACTATCTGAAGATTAAAAGAAGAAAATCTAATTAACAAAATACATAATAATCAGATGATTATGTCTCCTATCTCCATATGATCTCGTATCGTCGGACATGGCTGACTTTAGCACTCTACTTGTTTCTTTAAAATTCTTTTTTAATTAAGCGAAAGTTTGAGATTACGAATCAACTATCTGAGGATTAAAAGAAGAGAAGAGCTATTCTCAGATGATTAAGTCCCTAATACGTCAACAAAGCTTTATTAGTTTCACGAATAAAAAAACATTACACAGTAGCAAATAATTTAAGGGTATCGTGACATATTCTCCATCTTATTTAAACAAAATTTTGTTATACATGAAAAATTTCCAATTCCACACTAACTCATCAATTATGCAAAACTTTTATTGACATATTAACAATTAAAATCATAAATTGATTGTCAAATAAACAATGTTTTGATGTCTCATAAAATATATCTATCTTCTGGCATATTATCATTTATAACATCATACTCATCATCAAGATTGAGAACTTCAAATAACACACTCTTCCACAATAAAAGCAAAAATAGCATTTGACATCAAAGTAGCTTAGAACCGAAACAACACCCACAATTTAAATCTTAAAATATACTTTTATTTTTTTCTTATATACATGTTTATGTGCTTGTGGTGTGTCAGTTTATTTTGTGAATTTGCCTTCGAGTGTCTAAAATCAATTCAATATTGTTACTTAATTGTCAAACATTCGGGCACTCGTCATAGTATCCAAACAATAACAAGTCTAAAACTCAATTTGCATAAGATTATTGTAAACATTATTATTATATTAATATGTGTAGTAGTATGATGTATTTTCGAAAATAAGATTTAAAACTACTAAACAATCATGTCAAGTAGATTGTGTATAAATTTGAATTCTAATCTTGTAAGAGAGTTAGATGAAAACAATATAAGAGATTAATTGTTTAACAAAGGAGTTAATTTAAAACATTTTAGAATTTATTATTTTGAATAGATTTTAAAGTTGATAATTACTAGGTATATCTATCTCGTAATGTCGTTTCAAAAATTCGGAATTGGAAAATTTAGAAACCCTGGAATTCCTGAAAAAATTAAGGAATTAAGAATTTAGGATTTAGTGTCAGAAATTCATCAAATATGTTAACATTACTTTATTATACAATAAACTGAGAGTTGGTGCAATCTTTTTTTTTAACTTCTGAAATTTTGAAAGAAATGAGATCCAATATTTATTGAATGGAAAAGTTTATATTAATTCAACGATCGATAATTTTATTACTTTCATGTTTTTTTTTTTTAATTTTTAGTACCATAAACGTGAAGTTATAATATTTTGTACGTTTTTGGTGATTTTTGGGTTTTTGGTACTTTTTACAATTGTGGCATATCATTTTTATCCCCCTTTTGATACATGCTTAGAGAAATTTAATACATTATTAATCAAAAAAAGTACCACAAAATATGAACGATTTTTATCCCTACAAATTCCGAATTTACAAAAAGTACAGAAAAGTATGCGTTATTTGTCTTTTAGTCAAACTAATTGGGTGTTAATTAGTTGGTACTTTTCAGTTGTCTTTTTTGAAATTAGTTAATTTTTCCATTTAGTACTTAATTTCTATCCAAAATAGAATTTGGATGTCGTAAGAACATATTTAACGTGTTATTAAATATAAACAATATAAGAAAAGTCCCTAAGAAAAGTCAGGCTTCCAAAATTTAGTTACCAATTTTTCCCTTTTAGTCTTACTTTAGCTCCTTTATATTCGAATATCCAAAAATCCCACCATATTGGATCAAATTGATAGGAGAGTTATCCACTTTCCAAATGTAAACATTCTAACTTTAGGAGTTTAGTCAACTTCTTTATAAATACAGATAATTTCTGAAATCTTTAGAGTATATTTTACCAGACTTTGGTACAATCAAATTACAAACAATTTCTAAGATTTTTTGATTTTCAATTACTAATGTTGATTAATAAGACTAATTAAGATTCCGTAAAGATTTTACAATTCTCAACCAATACCATAAAAATGTTGATATCTTACTTATAACTCAATCAATTAATAAATTTCAATTGCTATACTTACAACGATACTATCTCAAAAATAATTTATCCTTAACCATAAATATCAACGTGTAGTACTTTTGCGCGTATGTATGTTCACATACATTTGCATAACAAGTTTGTGTTATCACAAACAAACAAATAAATAACATTTAACCATTAAATACTGACGGTATTTGTTAGGGAAATTAATTAATTATTGCCTTAAATCACTGTATACAATTAAACTCTCTGTACTCTGATGTTGATGATGATTTTAATTACAATTTAAATCCATTTTGCAATAATATCTTTACTAAATTACCAATATATTGGAATGAATTGTTTGTGTCTGTGTCTGTATTTATATGTTAAGAAAGTGTATATATGTATGAATGTATGTTGGCGCATGTAGTTAGCGTATTAAACTAAGTATTTACAACTTTACACTTTTGAAATGTTTGTAGTAAATTAAGATATTTACAAGTTAAGTAAGTAAATTGTTTAAATCGGAAATTTATAGTGTTTTGTTAAGTTGATATAATAGATTCTTAAATTTTGTAACTTAATTTCAAGTGTTTCTTTATGATTGTAATTTTAATTGTGTTGAACATAATTTTTAGTTTGAAACAAAAATAATTTTAACTCCTCATTTCGCTAAAATATTAATTACAAGTTAAATGTTAACTTTTAATTTGTTCATATAAATTTGAGATTTATGGTTTAACTATATATTTATATATTATATTTATTTTCTATTTCCAGGATCGCAGTAATGCTCAATCATCATGTGCTGGATTGTTTGTTGGTGCTCACCTTGGATTTGATTATCCCGGTGTTTGGATGCATGTTGATATGGCCACACCAGTTCATTGTGTAAGTATATTAAGCATTTTCAAACTTACCTTTAAAAAATGATAGGAATATATTGGGTTTGTCATTACTTTTGTAATAGCTAAGATCCCAATATGTATATATTCTGAGTCATGGTATGATTCTAAATCGATCTAGCAATGTGCCTTCGTTTGGCTGTCTTCTGTCTGCTGAAAGCACAATAGAAATCGTACTGGCGGAACTATGTATTAAAAATGGACAGAATCGCTATATAAATCAGGAAGTTATGTACCATAACTTATTGTATAACATGCCCTAAACTTGTAACGGAAGAACATACAACGATAAAAATGTTGGTGCCCCACCTACATGGTGATAAATTAAAATGGAATTTTACGAAAATTTCTTTAAAAGGGAATTCTACAAAAATTTCCTTAAAAGGAAATTCTTCGAAAATTTCCTTAAAATGAAATTTAACGAAAATTTCCTTAAAATGGAATTTGATGAAAATTTCCTTAAAAGGGAATTTTATGAAAATTTCCTTAAAAAGCAAATTTTATAAAAATTGCCTTAAAAAGCAAATTTTATAGAAATTGCCCAAAAGGAAAATTTTATGAAAATTGTCTTAAAAAGGAAATTGTTTTAAAATTGCCTTAAGAGGAAATTTTAGAAAAAAAGACAATTTTTTAGAAATTGCCTTAAAAAGTGCGTCATACTTTGGCTTAAACTTGTTTCGGTAACTGTAGAGGTATTTGCCGGTGCATTAGACTACAGCAAATGATTTTTGTGCCAGTGAGCCCTTTGCTCCAAATCAGACAACAGTTAGTTCCTACATGATCAGTTCCACATATCTTCGCAGTTGACTCAGCATGATTGCAGACATATTATGTGTACCAGTGAGTCTAAATCAAACAACAGTTAGTTCCTACACGATCAGTTCCACATATCTTCGCAGTTGACTCAGCATGTTTGCAGACATGTTGTGTGTACTTTTCTGAGAAATAGAAAAACAGTCTGTCTTTGATATGATCGAACAAAATGTATTTTCTTTTAATCAAATTTAGACGCTAATTGTTTACATTAGTAATCGAAATTAATCATTTGATCACTATATTAATCCTCCTACTAAATAATTTATAAATTCTTCAATTTCACTTCGCTTTCATGGAATGATTTTTGGTTATTAATAACTATATTGTTTTCTTAATTTATTACAATCTTTATTGGTAAAATAAATTTTAAAACAAACTTCAAATGCATAACCTATTCGAATCAACATCATATTTGTTTTGTTTTACTAAATAAACAGAAATGTATCTTAAAATAAAAAAAGAAACCACAGCACATACCTAATAAATATAGTGGTTTTCCCTTTTCATTCTATACTAATTTATTTGCATTTTTTTCTCACTTTTTTCATTTCTTTTGTATTATTTCAGGGTGAACGTGCCACTGGTTATGGTGTAGCACTATTGCTCACCTTGTTTGGTAACTATACCAAATGTAATATGCTGCAATCGATGGCCAGCAATGATGTAGAACCACCAACAAAGCGCATTTGTCGTGATTGAGTTGAATACTAAAACAAAAATGCAAAAGAAAACAACATTCTTATCATCGACATCATTATTAATGTTGACGTTGTTCTTTGTACTCTTCATAATCTGAAAGCAACCCAAGCACTATCATCCTTTAAAGTATAAGGACGACTGGAATAGCTTTAAATAATAAATAAATAAAAAAAATTAAATCATGAAAAGAATGAAAAATAATTACAACAATATAAAATATACAGTAATTTCTACTTATACTACAAACAAACTATACGTGAAAACGTGTTTTGTTTCTTTTATTTACATCCTGTTTCAATTAGTTGGCAAAGATGAATACTATTCTGTGCTTATACCCTACACTATCTTAGTTTGTGAAAGTATCTTGTATGCCAGTTATTGGCTCAACTTTTCAAGAAAATTAGAGTTTCGGAGATTATAAAATACATAAGGCAATTAACTACGTGTAAACAACCGAACGCCACTTAATTGTGCTGGAAAGGCGTTTTTTCTCTGCGTAAATTCTATCTATAAATCATCAGACACCGCTTCATCATCAAAAACATCAATCGACTTCTGAGAGAATGAGTGATAATGATTGGATGATGTTTGAGCTATCAAAAGTTCTTACGGTAGTTCTGTGTAAAGAATTTTTCATTACAATTTGATCAATAGTATATTTAGGCTGGTGACAGGTCATTAGCAGCATCCTTACTTACTCATGAAGATGATCTACAAACGGCACATTTTAAAACATACGAGACCGTTGTGTATTTGAAGTCCAAACTAGGTCAAAGAAGTTCCAGCTAGTCTTAATAGGACTTTGTATAGGTTTCTCAAATTTTAGTTGTCTTGTCACTGCTATTACTTTGTAATTTCAATTAGATACAAGTTCAAGAAATTGTTGTCAATTCACTGGATTAGCTGCCATTTAGGCGATCTTTCAAGTATTTGTTAACATACCCTGGGGAAAGATATAAGTAGATGATGTTATGATTTCAGAAACTCCTTACTTAGGATTATGCTGTATATACTGTGAGGTCTGTGGAATAAACTTGAATAGCAAAGGTTTTGCATAGACACTCCAAGAATTTTGTAAGTATCTTCAAAAGTTTTCTTATTCATATCCCATACTATACGCAATTTATACGTATTAGTAATATGTGTAAATTGCGTATTAATCATACGCCAAGATGAAAATTTCAACGAACTTGATTTCATCGACCATTTTGCTAAGTAAAATTTATTTTTTTTTGTTTAGGTAATAAAATGTGTTATTGCTGATTTCGTTAAAAAATATAGATATCCACAAGAAGATAAAGATATCGCTAAAGTAAGAATGTGAAATTCATCTATAATTCTTGTGTTTTATGTCGAAGTCTATGTTCAACAAAGTTGTCGAATATCATTTTTGCTTGCTTGGCCTAGGAATTGAACAGCACAGGTAATACTATAGATATGGTAGTTAAATTGTAGAATTAGCTTTCATATGGTCGGTCTTGAGCTACCATAAATTTCTTGTTTTTATTTTCCGTTTATTTGATATTTCGTGTTTAAAACTAATATTTTTTTACTTAATTTTTTGCGAATTCACTATTCTTTCCTTATTTTTTCTAAAACTTTTGCAAAATCATAATGATTAAACACAGTATTGGATTCATTTTTTCCTTGTATTATTAAATTATAAATTCTTTTGATTTATATTTGCAATTTTTCCCCTAATTTTTTGCTCGTCTTATGCTTTTTATATGATTTTTTCACATTGAACATCTTAAGTTTTCTTTTTGTTAGCTAAAAATTGATATTTTGCGTTTCTAATTTGTATTGTGCATTGATTTCAATTTGAATTGAAGTAATTTCTTTAGCAAAAAATTACAATAAGTGTCCTTATTGCTCCTGCAGCCATTAGCAAGTAAATGAGATTTTGTGAAAAATATTTTCTTTTTGTATACCATAAGAAACATGATTGTTTTTCTTTCTTAGTTTATTATTACTTCTTGTTTAGGGATACTTTTGTATTTAACTTCTGGATTTGTATTGTTCCCAACATCGTCTTTATGCTAATTTCAACATTTTTTTTAAATTCTCTTTTTTTTCATAGCATAAAATTTTCAATTTTGGTCTTATTGTATTGTTTAAATTTTCCATTGTTTTAATTATTTTTTGCAAATCGTTATTATTGTGGTTAATTCAATTGAGAAATGGCTAACATTTGAGGTTTGCATTAGGGAGATTTCGATGAATTGTTTTGCAGCAAATTTTTGTAAAAAACAAAAATGAAAATGTGTATTTTAAGGGTTAATTATTACATTTGATACAAAAATTCTTTGCAAATACATTTATTTTTGGTATTTTGAAGTATTAGGGTTTCTTGGTATATCAAAATAACGTTAATAAGGTTTTACCATATCATAAACTGTCATTTTCATTGGCCTTTAATTGTTGGTTGTTATAAAAAATGTGCAAAAATCAAATATTGTAAAAGAAAAATCTACTTCAAAGAAAACCTAACCTTCAAATTTTAAGATTAATACAAAAATATCTGGTAGAACTAAATAACTAACCCTATTTCTGTATAAAATTTAGATATAAACTAAAGTATACTTTAGGGCTTTCATTTTTATTATTGCGTTGCCAACAATATTTTTTGTATAGTGACATTTAGCTTTACCACGAAATGTAGTCATATATCTTCTTATATAGTATATGTAAAATAACTGCGTTAATGGCTGACAGATCCTAAAAAGTTGATAATTTGGATTGTTGATTCGTGTCTGTAAGAATTGATCCGATAAGACAGAATTTTTTGAAATTCAAATGCTAATGGGATAAAAGACAGAGGTATAACTGAGAACAACCTAAAATTTATTTTTTATCATCTGTTATTCTGATAAAAAGTATCAGACATCTGTTACATTTTTTGAAATTCAACACTTTAGGAATTATAGGGCTAAAACCTATATGTTTGTGCTTACTATGAACATACAAATTAGCTTCAAACAGCATTCGTGACCCAAGGGGAAAATAACAAATATAAATTGGGTACTTTTTGGAAATTGGCAAGATTAAGGGGAAAATTTGGACTTTATTTTGTACTTTTATTATAAAGCTTTAGTTTCTATTCAGATCCCATTTTTAAAGCGTATTAGAATTTAAAAGCGGACAAAGTGCAGAATACCAAATGAAGTATAAAAAATTGTCAATATCTAAATAAAAACGAATTTAATTGGAAAAAGAGGTTCATTTTGTGATCATTCATGTTTCATAATAAAAATCGATATTTTTTGAAAAATTTTAAATTGCCGATATCTCAGTAAATATACATTTAATTGAAAAAGAGACTCTAATTTGTCATGTTTCATAGCAAAAATCAACATTGTTATGAAAAATTTTAAATTGTCGATATCTCACTAAATATGCATTTAAATGGAAAAAGTCTTACTTCATGACGAAAATCATATGAAAAATCGTCGGATTTAAATGGCATTCATTCATTACATCAAAAATTTAAATACGTTAAAATTTCAGATATTGAGATGTGGCCTTTTTCTTTGTATTGTCACATTTATAGAAAATTAACAAAAATATTCCATATCAAATATTAAATTTTAATTTATTTAATAAATATCCAGTATTTTTGAAGTGAAGTTGTTGCCATGTCCCTCAAATAAGTTTTATGTAATGAAATTATGTTATATTTTGCTGAAAGAGTGAAGGAATGTTAAGTTAATTAATTTGCATTCAAAATATATACAATAACACAATATGTTTCCTATAATATATATAGCTATATACATTAGGAAGCTCTAAAATTTTATGACTTAGGAATACGGAAATATTTTGAATATATTATCATTCGTGTAGAATTTCCTATCACAGTTTATTTTTTTTTCAAGATTTCTTAACTTTTAATGATTTTTTATTATTTATTATTATAATAAACAAATAAAAAATTTATAGTTCTTACTTAACTCTAAAGAATTTTCTTAAAAAAAGCCACTTGAATAAAACATCTTTAAATATTCCCTTTAAATGTTAAATGGGGAAAAATTAAAATATGAACGTGAATAACACACATATTAAGTTTATATGAATTTAATATGTTATCTGAGTCTTGTTGCAATTGTTTTTTATAGCAAAATAATGCAAACAACTACACCCATACTCTTTATATAATGAAAACACATTACTCTTCCATTCAAAGAAAATCAATTATTCTTAATCGTATTTGAAATGTATACTTTAAAAAACACATACTCAACTACAATTATAAGACATGCACGATTTATGGTAATTTCGCGTAAATAAGAGAAACATGAAAATGACAACACACTTCTTCATAGTATTTTCTTAATATAATGTGTTTTAATTTAAACTTTGTAAATTAAATGTGCAGAAATGTGAACGAGAACTGAACTAGAACTTAACTAGAACTGAACTAGAACTGAACTAGAACTGAACTAGAACTGAATCCATATTTTTTTGTTTGAAATCTACAAAGTTGTGGAACTCAAAATAAAAAATCAGCTACTACAGGCGTATGATTAATCAATAATTGTAAATGTGTATAACTTATACAACTTAACGAAAGTAAA
This sequence comes from Chrysomya rufifacies, assembly GCA_014858695.1. Lineage (NCBI taxonomy): Eukaryota > Metazoa > Arthropoda > Insecta > Diptera > Calliphoridae > Chrysomya > Chrysomya rufifacies. The sequence continues at coordinate 50 of JACGTJ010000258.1, read as the reverse complement.
ATAATTATAATTTTAATCTAGAACTGATCTAGAACTGAACTAGAACTGAA
>JACGTJ010000255.1:22460-59475 GCA_014858695.1 Chrysomya rufifacies | reverse complement strand
AGCCGAATATAGCATTCTTACTTGTTTTTTAATAAATTACAAAAAAACAATAAATTTGCATAAATGTTTTTGTAATTATAAGGATTTTATTCAAATATTTAAATATTTGAGTTGTTACTAGAATAATTTGATAAATGTGTTAATTTTAAAGAACAAAGTTTTTATATTATTGATCTCAAAAATTATATTAAGTTTAAAATAAAAAACTTTAGGTTCAGGTGTTGTAAATTTTTAATTTTTTTTACTAAGATTATTTATGTGCATATACTTATACATATGTTTAATTAAATAAATTTTATTATGTTTATTTTAGATTGCCGCCATTGATAATATTCATTATATTATTATGTGTTCAAAAGTCACATTCAAGATTTGTAAGTATTTAACACATTAGAGAATTGAAGAAATTGTAAATTAACGTGTGATTTTTGTTCAAGTTTGGTGAACGTTTAAAAAGACAAAATGGTGCACACATGTACCTTTCTGCTAGTTCGATAATACCTGGAGGCGAGGGTGAAGATCCTAATGAATGGAGCGATTGGAGTTCACCTTCTGAATGTTCTAGATCATGTGGTGGCGGTGTTTCGTTTCAGACAAGAGAGTGTTTAAATATAGCGTAAGTTCATTTAAAAGCGCTTTTAATGACTATGATGTTTTGAAACATAAATATTTGTTGTAGACCAAATGGGGTTCCTTTATGCACGGGTGGAAATCGTAAATATTTCTCATGTAATACACAAGACTGTCCAGAAGAGGAACCAGATTTTAGGGCTCAACAGTGCTCGCGTTTCAACCATCAGGCGTTTGATGGTATATATTATGAATGGGTTCCTTATACTAATGCTCCTAATCCGTGTGAATTAAATTGTATGCCAAAGGGTGAACGGTTTTATTATCGTCACAAGGCTAAAGTTATTGATGGAACGCGATGTAATGATCAAGATTTAGACGTTTGTGTTGATGGGCAATGTCAACCTGTAGGTTGTGACATGATGCTTGGGTCCGATGCAAAAGAAGACAATTGTAGGAAATGCGGCGGTGATGGAACAACTTGTCGTACAATATCCGATCGATTTACCACAAATAACTTGGCTGCCGGTTATAATGACTTATTATTAGTACCGAGTGGTGCTACAAATATTCGTATAAAGGAAACTGCTCCATCTAACAATTATTTAGCTTGTCGCAATTTGAGCAGCCACTATTATTTAAATGGAAATTGGCGAATTGACTTTCCAAGACCTATGTACTTTGCTGGTTCGTGGTGGAATTACCAAAGAAAACCTACAGGCTTCGCTGCACCAGATCAATTAAGCTGTCGCGGTCCTATCACCGAGTCTGTGTATATCGTTATGCTGGTTCAAGACAAAAACGTTAGTATCGAATATGAATACAGCATTCCTCAATCTGTTAGTTCTAACACTCCTGATGTTTATACATGGACCCACATGGAATATGGTCCATGTAGTGCATCATGTGGCGGTGGAACTCAGACACGAGCAGTTACTTGTAATAATCGTCTTAATTTGGAGGAGGTTGATCCAAGCTTTTGTGAAGAGAAAGCGAAACCGGCTGAGAGTCAAGAATGTGGTACAGAACCGTGTGCACCTCATTGGGTTAGTGGTGAATGGGGTAAATGTTCTAAAGGTTGCGGTTCTGATGGCATTCAAAATCGATCCGTTACATGTGAGCGTATATCCCCGAAAGGAGAACATACCGTTGAAGATGATTCTGTTTGTTTGGAAGAGGTTGGTAATAAGCCTGCAAATCAACAGGAATGTAATCGAGATATTGAAAACTGTCCGAAATATCATTTGGGTCCCTGGTCACCAGTAAGTTTTTCATAGTGTTATAATTATTGATTTCAGTTCAGCTAAATATTTATTTACTTGTAGTGCGATAAATTGTGTGGTGAAGGCAAACAAAAACGCAGAGTTACTTGCTATATTGAGGAAAATGGTCGCAAAAAAGTTTTAAGTGATGACGATTGCATAGAAGAAAAGCCGGAAAGTGAAAAGAATTGCATGTTAACACCATGTGAAGGCGTTGATTGGATAATATCTCCATGGAGTGGTGTAAGTTTAATATAAATGATTGCACGCTATAGTTTTTGAAAAATTTATTTTTAGTGTGAAGCTTGTGGTCAAAAAACAGAAACACGCACTGCAATTTGTGCTTCGAAAGATGGCAAAGTTTATGATGATGAATTCTGTGCTCCAGAAACACCATTATTATCTAGGCCTTGTGAATCTAAAAAGTGTAAAACGCAATGGTTTACATCTGAATGGAGTAAATGCTCAGCACCTTGTGGCAAAGGCATTCAATCCCGTATTGTTTTGTGTGGAGAATTTGACGGAAAAACCATTACCAAAGTTACGGATGACTCCCAATGTAACGCTAATACCAAACCTGAAGCGGAACAAGAATGTGAAGGAGAAGATGAAGAATGTCCTGGTCAATGGTTTACTGGTCCCTGGGAATCATGCACTAAGCCTTGTGGAGGCGGCGAGAGATATCGCGAAGTATTATGTTTGGCCAATGGTACTAAATCAGCAAACTGCGATGAATCGAAAGTGGAATCATTGTCTGAAAAGTGTAATACTCAAGCTTGTACTGAAGATGAGGTTATGCCAGTAGATAAGACAGACAAACCAGTTACTGACGAAGAATTTGAAGGTGATTGTGAAGAAGAAGAAGAAGATGATGGCATTACATATAAGAAGTTTGCATTTAGATTGAGTGAAAATCTAAAGATTTCTGATGGTATAGATCTCGATGAGGAGTCAACTATGTCCTCGTTAATGACTGATGATTTGATGTTAAGTGATAGTACCCCAACTCCTGATACTAAAGAAGATGAAAGTTCTACTAATATACCTTTTACAACTGCAGAGGGTTCCGGAGATAGCTCAGATAGTACAGATATGTCTAGTGTATATACGGATGGTAGCGGTGAAGATATGAAAACAACATCTGATCAAACAAGTATATCTGAATCTGTGCCCACAGATACCACATCAAGTTATACCGAAATAGAGTCATCGACATCTTATATTGATTCAACATCTACCGACTTTTCAAGTTCTACAGATAAATTCGATACTACAGAATTATCAGCTGGAACGAGTGATACAACAGATAGTTCACTTTTGTCATCGTCGACTACCGAAAGTAGTGATACGACAGACATGTCCACAGAATCATCCACTGAAATATCAGACTTTACAGACATATCCAAAGCAACAGATGAATCAACAGAAACATCTGTAGAAAGTTCTTCTACTACGGATATTTCTAAATCAACTGATTCATCTGCTTCCACTAATATATTTGAAACTACTGAATCTTCAATTTCTACAAATGGTTTGATATCCAGTAGCACAGAATCATATGAAAATACCGCGTCCACAACATCTGACGTTTCAATAGATTCTTCAACAACAATTAAAACAGATTTAACAGGCTCTACTGAATCATCTGAATCTACTTCTGATTCAACAGTTTCTTCGTCATCAGATTCAACTGATTCTTCGATTGCTGATACAACTGATTCCTTGACCTCAGATACAACAGATTCTTCGACTTCGGAGGCAATCGATTCATCTACTCCTGATTCTACAACTTCAGATTCAACAGATTCTACAACTTCAGATTCAACCGAGTCTTCAGTTTCATCAGATTCAACCGAATCTTCAGTTTCAACAGATTCAACCGAATCTTCAGATTCTACTGAATTCTCGACAATGGATATTACAGAGTCTTCCTCAACAGATTTAACAGAATCAACAACAGATACGTCAGCTTCGACAAATATTTCCACAGAATCTAGCTCTGTAGACACTTCTGAAGCTACTGATTCAACAAATACTGATGTTACCTTATCAACCGAATCATCAATTTCAACTGATGGTAGTACATATGGAACGGACTTTACAACATCTACTGATGGTTTCTCTTCCACTGAATCATTCATTTCAACTGATGATAGTACATACGGCACGGACTCCACGACGGAGTTGTCCGAATCAACCGATGCATACAGTTCAACAACTTCAGATACTACTTTGTTAACTGATTCTTCATCTACTGATTTATCGACGGTATCAGAATCAACTGAAGCAGTCACAGAATCATCAGATACCTCGGAACATACAGATAAATTCACTACAGTATCCGACATCTCAACTGAATCTACTAGTGATATGAAATCATCTTCTAGTTTTGATTCATCTAGTATTAGTACAGAGGCAACCGATGCTACAGCTTTATCCTCTGATGTTACAACTGATATTGCTAGCACAGATTTTGAACAAACTACCGGCAACACAATGCAACACAGCTCTTCTGAAGGATCAACAGACGAATATATAGCAACAGACGAATCGACTAAGGCTTCAGATATATTTGATTCGACTGATAGCTCTGGGGACTCTTCACTTGCAACAGACGAATTTACAACAGTTGATATATGGACAACTGGAGAAGACTTTGAAATGAGTACTCCAAATACATTAGAGGCTGCTATTACAAAAGAAACTACATCTAAAAAATGTAAGGCTAGAAAATCGAAAGATTGCAAGAAAACAGAGTTTGGCTGTTGTCCAGATGGAAAACATATTGCCAAAGGGCCATTTGATAAAGGTTGTCCCATTGCTAAAACCTGCGCTGAAACAGAGTTTGGTTGTTGCCACGATGGGGTATCTCCAGCAGCTGGTGAAAACTTTGAAGGGTGTCCAAAATCACAATGTGCGGAAACTTTGTTTGGTTGTTGTCCAGATAAGTTTACTCCTGCCGAAGGCGAGGATAACGAAGGATGTCCCGAACCAACCACTTTACCACCTACTACCACCACAGAAATGTCAGAAGAAGAAACAACAGAAGTTATGGAAAGCGAAAGTACTGAAGAAGAAATTAGTAGCGTTCCAGACACGAGTGAGGTTCCAGATACAACGGACGTATCAGATACAACAGACGTATTTGAAACAACTGAAGCGTCAGCAATTGAAGTTACTATACAATCGTGTTCTTTCAGTGAGTTTGGTTGCTGTCCAGATGGAAAATCTGCTGCATCTGGCAAGAACTTTGCAGGATGCGAAAATTTGGTTGATCCGAACGACTGCAAGAATTCTGTGTTTGGTTGTTGTAATGATGGTCGAACATCGGCTACTGGCCCTGATTTTGAAGGTTGTCCGGCTTGTACCTTTGAGCCATATGGATGTTGTACAGATAATGAAAGCCCTGCTCATGGTCCAATGGGTGAAGGCTGCTGTTTAAATTCACCATATGGTTGTTGTCCAGATAACATCAATAGTGCACGAGGACCTAACTTTGAAGGTTGTGATTGTAATCATGCTCCATACGGATGCTGCCCTGATAAGAAAACAAGTGCTCGTGGTCCCAACAATGAAGGATGTGGTTGTGAATCTTCTGAATTTGGTTGCTGTCCTGATAAAATCACACTTGCGCATGGTCCCAAATTTGATGGATGTCCTTGTCATACGTTACAATTTGGTTGTTGTCCTGACGGTATTACTGTGGCTCAAGGTCCTCATCACTACGGATGCCATTGTTCACAAACAGAATTCAAATGTTGTCCAGATGAAAAAACACCAGCAAAGGGTCCCGATAATGAGGGTTGTACTTGTTTGGAAAGTAAATACGGATGCTGCCCTGATGGAATTACTTCGGCCCAAGGTGATAAATTTGAAGGCTGTGAAAATGTTAAGGAACCTCCGCAGATGTCTTGTAAATTACCCAAGGAAACGGGTTCATGTGGTAATTTTACCATTAAATTCTTCTTTGATACTTCATATGGTGCGTGCGCCAAATTCTGGTATGGAGGTTGTGAAGGCAATGGTAATAGATTTGATTCTGAATCTGAATGTAAAGAAACTTGTCAGGACTTTAAAGGTAAGGAAGCATGTCTATTACCTAAGAGTCAAGGTCCATGCACAGGTTATATTACAAAATGGTACTTTGATGCTGAACGAGGACGTTGCGAAGAATTTAAATATGGCGGCTGTTATGGTACAAATAATCGCTTTGATAGTCTGGAAGAATGTCAATCATTATGTACAGTCAGTGAAAGTGTTCGTAAGTAGAAAAATAAAATATGTTGTAATTTTTTTTACATCGAATTGCATTACAGCACCTTGCGAACAACCAATGGATGAAGGGCCATGTGAGGGCAGCTTTGAGAGATGGTTTTACGATAATTCGACAGACGTTTGTCGACCATTTAGATACGGTGGTTGTAAGGGCAATAAAAATAACTATCCCACTGAACATGCCTGCAACTATCATTGTCGACAACCAGGAGTACTTAAAGGTTTGATAATTAGTTTAATATTTACAATATTCATGAAATAGTGTACTATAAACATATATAGTTCATGCCTACTTGATGGTGATGGTATTAATAAAATAAAATTTTTTCTGTTTATTTTATATTTGGTGATGGAATGCTACCTTTAACCTTCATTATTTATTTCCTATCTATATACATCTTGCTTGCTACTATGCCTGCTATTAATACTTTTACATATCTTAAAAAATCGCAAACATATATATGCACATTTTCTTTGCGCGAACACGTCATAACTCACAGATTATTGCTCACTTCCAAAGAAAATTGGTGATTGCAGCGAAAAACACGCACGTTGGCATTATTCTGAAGAGGAAAAGAAATGCATGCCATTCTATTACACGGGTTGTGGAGGAAACAAAAACAATTTCCCATCTTTGGAATCATGCGAGGATCATTGTCCAAAACAAGTTGGTAAGGTTTTTATATGCCTTAAGAAATGTTTACATACTATCATTCATTCATACATCATGTGAAATAATGCGGTCAATGTTGTAGCTTAAGTCAGTGTCCGCACATGTGATGCTCTTTAAAATTAGGAATTTTTGATTAATAAATTTTAAAACCATGTTATGTATTGTTTAGCCAAAGATATATGCGAAATTCCGGCGGAAGTGGGAGAATGTACTAATTATGAACCTATGTGGTATTATGATACTAAAGATCAACGATGCCGTCAATTCTACTATGGTGGATGTGGTGGCAATGAAAACAAGTTCACTTCTGAGGATGCTTGTATGCAACGTTGTGATAAGAAATCTGAACCGGAATCAGAACCAGAACCTGTTCCCGAAGTTGTACCTCAACCCGAGCCAGAGCAAGTTCCAGAAAAAGTTCAACCTCCAATCACCGTTAATGTATGTGAGCAGAAACCAGATCAAGGAGAATGTGCGAACTATACCCTGCTTTGGCACTATGACACAGAATATTCAGTTTGTCGTGAATTTTATTATGGAGGATGTGGAGGAAACGGTAATAGATTCTATAGCAAACAAGACTGCGAACGTCAATGTGTTACACCACCCGAATCACATGCCCCCTCTGCCCCTGCTCCAGAGCAACCCGAAACATTTGACGAGAATGTTTGTCTATTACCAGAAGACACAGGCGATTGTGATGACTACAAGAAATATTGGTATTTCGATTCTATAAAATCTATTTGTACCGAATTTTTCTATGGTGGTTGTGGTGGAAATGGCAACCGTTTTACTTCAGAAGAAGAATGTTTATCTCGCTGCGGTCCGGAACCCGATTTTGAAACTAGAATTGATGTTGACAAATGTTTCTTACCAGTTGCAACCGGTAACTGCTTAGATTATCAAGTTCGTTGGTATTACAATAGTGTTGATGGTGTCTGTGATCAATTCGTCTATACCGGTTGTGATGGAAATGCAAATAACTATGCCACTGAGGACGAATGTGAGAATGAATGCTTCCCCGTCCAAAAGACATGTGAACTACCACCGCTTAGAGGAAATTGTAATGAAAGTATGATTAGATGGCATTTTAACCAGGAAACTGGCAGTTGTAGTGAATTTGAATTTACTGGCTGTCGAGGTAATAGAAATAATTTCGTTACTGAAAGAGAATGTATGATGTCTTGTACCAGAGATGAACTGCCACCACCAGTAAGTTAAACTAAATTATTTCTATACCTTTTTGGTAATTTAAAAATTGTTCATATTAAATTTGTGTACTATTATTTAATATTTAGACATACTCTGTTTGCGATCAACCATTAGATGCTGGCGAATGTGATAACAGTACTACTGCTTGGTACTATGACAGTGAAAATTTAATTTGTGTGGCTTTCACTTACACCGGCTGTGGAGGAAATGGTAATCGATTCCAATCGAGAGAACAATGTGAACGTCAATGCGGTGAATTTAAGGGAGTTGGTAAGTTATATTTATATGATTATTCTCATTACGGTAAGTAACATAAAGGAGATTTGATTAGATGTCTGCAATGAGAAGATGGAAACTGGACCTTGTCGCCAATGGCAAATACGCTACTACTACAATAAACGCACACATACCTGTGAGTCTTTCACGTATGGTGGTTGTCAAGGTACTGGAAATAGATTTGAGAGTAGCGCAGAATGTGAATCGGTATGCATAATTGGTCAAGAGCCTACATTTTCGCACAATAAAGGTATTCGAGTTGAATGAAAACTTTTAATTAAATCTCAAAAAGCGATTAAATATTTTGTTATGAGTTCAGATATCTGCAAACAACAAGTCGATGTTGGACGTTGCAGTGGTCCATCGGTTACTGAACGTCGTTGGTATTATGATGATGATCGTGGCAATTGTATTTCATTTATCTATTCGGGTTGTGCAGGCAATCAAAATAATTTCCGCTCCTATGAATCTTGCTATAATTTCTGTTCAAGTAAGCCCAGTTTGCCTGTATGGGCTAAATCTATTTGCCGCACAGTTTATGTAGCACTTTACATCTCCACCTTGAGCACGCATAATTATTAATTATCCCATACATATATTTCCTTCATTTTCAAAATTCCATATGACTACGATTACTTGCACGTTCATTATATATTTAGTTTGTTAGTTGCACGGATATTTATAGTATTACTGGTGATGGTTTATAATTTATTTTTATCTACAGCTAGAAAAACATATACATATATATGTAATTTTTTACAAAATTATTGTAGAAAGACAATATTCATATTAGATAGCTTCATAAATAATTGAAAATATTTTTGCAGAACCAGACGTTACAAATGAAGTTTTACCAAATCGATGTGAATCATATGAAAATGACTGTAACAAACTCTCTTGTCCTTATGGCGTTCGTCGTGTTGATGTTGATGAAGAATGTCAACGTTGTGAGTGTATTAATCCATGCTCGGATTATGAATGTAATGAAGGTCAACAGTGTGCAATTGAAGTCTCACCGAATGTCCCTGGTCAATTTGTTCCTGTATGTCGTCTTATTAATAAGCCTGGCTTCTGTCCTCAATTAACGGCAGATGATAACACATGCGTTCGTGAATGTTATACAGATGCAGATTGCAGAGATGATAATAAATGTTGTAGTAATGGTTGTGGTTTCGTTTGTGTGCGTCCAACACCACCAACTGTTCGCACAACTCCACCAACAACAGCTGCTCCTGTTGTCGTATACCCTGGAGAAGTTAGAGCTTCTTTGATACCTAAACAAAAGCCAGAATTAGATGTTCAAACACCAATGGGTGGAATTGCTGTTCTCCGTTGCTTTGCCACAGGAAATCCAGCTCCTAATGTCACCTGGTCGCGTAACAATGTAGTAGTATGTATAGTTTTAAATTAAATTAAACTCTTATTTAATAATTAACATTTACAACTTTAATTTCTATGAATATTATTATTTCAATTAGGTTGACACTAATCAAGGTCGCTACGTATTGACATCAAGTGGTGACTTAACTATTGTCCAAGTAAGACAAACTGATAGTGGATCCTATGTTTGCTTAGCCAGTAATGGATTGGGTGAACCTGTTAGACGCGAAGTTGAATTGCAGGTTACAGGTTTGTATTTTAATTATTATCTGTTAATCTCTGGTGTTGGCATTTTTAATATTAACAAATTTATTTGTGGTCTTGCGCATGTTTTTATTTATTTGCTTATAACTAAACTAACTAATTTAGAGCCTGTTAATTTGCCTGCTTATGTGTATGGTGATAGAAATGTTACACAAATTGTTACGTTAAATAGACCAGCTGTAGTTCGTTGTCCTGCTGGTGGTCATCCAGCTCCCATGGTTCATTGGTGGCGTAACAGAAGTCGTTTACCTTTAGTTAGCCAACGGTTCGAATTAGCTCGTGATTATTCTTTAACATTCCGCTCAGTACAACTTTCTGATTTGGGTCCTTATACTTGCGAAGCCTGGAATCGTTTGAGTAGACGACCGGCTTCTATTAAGGTGACTTTGGTTGCTGTAGGACCTGCTCGTGCTGTTACAAATGATGATGCACAATATTTGCAATATATTATAGAACCTCCCAAAGCTCCTGTAACTCAACGACCTTCTTCCCCATACCGTCCCACAAGACCACCAGCAATTCCACCACCCTATGTACCAGCTAGTAAGTATAACTGTATGCAATTTTTGAGCTCTAATAGCATGTCTGCCTAATAGTTTAATGGTGTTTGTTTTTGGGCAAAATTATTTTTATGTATTTTAATTTTTATTAATTTAATATCTATTTAGTTAATTAAATTAATAAAATTTAATTTATAAATCTATTTAGTTCCCGTAAGTGCTGTCGTCGGAATGGATCCAAGTAACAATTACACTCCCGGTTCTACAATCTCCATGGGTTGTTCTGTACAGGGATATCCTAAACCTAATGTAACATGGATTAAGGATGGATTACCTTTATTGCCCAGCGAACGAGTACAAATATCTGTTGGTATGTTATATAATTGACTTTAAAATGAAATAAGGAAAACATTATTTAAGATTTTGATTTAATGAGTTTTTTTTTTCTTTATTTCAATGATTATTTTGTTTTATTTTTTGTTTACGGAATAAAAGTCATAACACCCAAAAATCTATATGTTCATAAAAATCTTAAAAAAAAAATAATTTCATTAAAAAAAAAAGTTTTTTTTTTTTTAAATGTAAATATTTACATCTTTTAAAACAATTCTAATTTTTTAACAAAATTCGAAGTGTGTTACTAAAAAAATTATTTTAAAATTTATTTTATTTGTGCAAGGAATGCATGATTTTTGTTCCGAAGAACAAAACTATTTGTTTTATAAAGAAACTCTATAATAACTGTATTTTTTATGTTCATTAAGGTGAGCCTTATCGTTTAATTGTCAGCAATATCAGTACCGCTGACTCAGGCAAATATGGCTGCAAGGCTGCCAATGCCGTAAGTTATAGCATCAGTGAAGAGAGCGTAAATGTTGAATGTAAGTATCGAATTGTTAAAAATACTTTTAATATTATTCTATATAGGAGAAATAATTTTGAGTGCTTTTTCATTACGAAAAATTTATCATTGTGCTTCGTTTAAGTTTTATTGGTTTTACACATTTTGCTTTAAAGTCCCATTGAATTTATTTAAGTAAAAAATTGGATAAAGTTTTCTGATGAAGTGCAAAAAGCAACTATGCTCAGATGAACTGGCTTAACCCCGTAATAATAAATTTCAACTTTTAATTTTAAATAATCTAATTTTAGATAGAGGATCAAAGCATGCAAAAATTAAATAATTTTTCTTTAAAACATTAACATTTTTTTTTTTTGTTTAATTTTAGCAACAATTCCGTTGAATCCCGAGTGCTTAGATAATGAACATTTTGCAAATTGTAAACTAATCGTTAAAGGACGCTACTGCAAAAATAAGTACTATGCCAGATTCTGTTGTAGATCATGTGCTCTGGCAGGTCAGCTTTAACTAAATAAATTATATACACGATGACAGAAACGAATGCGTATTTTTAACTCCAAGAGTCTAACAGAAAAGTATTTTTAAGAAAAACAGAAAGCACAAATTTTGTATTAATTTTAGATTAATTTGCACGCAAAAATAATAATAATAATGTAAAATGTAGTAGTATGTATGCAAAAACCTCAGGCCATTGCAACTGTTTTAAATCTTTCAAATCAAATTACAAATGTATGTATTCAATGAAATTATTAATCAAAATATGAAAACATAAATGGAAGAGTTTTCAGTGTAGTATTGAGATTTCAATTTATTAAGAAAAAAGTAAACCTATAAAACGACTTTTTTTAATTAACTATTGTATAAGAAATTTTAGAAAATAATTTGTTCCTATTTATTGCTCGACTCAATAAAATTAATGGTAACGCCGCTACGACAAAGTATTAATATTAATCCCTTTCCTAAATGGTTATAATAAAAATATATTAAAGTAAATAAACAAATTAAATAAAGAATAATTATAGTTATAAAATAATCGAGATTTGTGCATTTAAAAAATTTTTGTAAATAAAAACGAAATAATAATTGAATTTTAATGTTTTATTATTAAGACTGGCAATGCTGTATGTATGCATAAAATCGATTTTTCTCCGTTATTCTAAAAACGGAATCAGATGTAAAATTGCGTACATGCGTACTACAAATATTAATTTGCAATTATTTTCATTTATTTTCCAAAGTGTATAAGATATAGTTATAATAAAACTAAAAAAAGGAACGTGTTAAAAAAAAAACATATTTTATATTATTTTTGAAAAAAAAAAATTGGCAACAAAAATGCCATTTTTGGACGATAGTGGCATAGAAAGCGAAGATAAGTCATCGTTAGTGGCAGACGAACAGGTATCTGTTTATTGTATTGATTATTGTAATTCTATTTACTAAAGATATTAATATGCAGAACTATATTACATTGGGAAATGACGCAGTGGAACATATGGAGGAGTTAGACGTAACATTTAGGGGACCAACTTCAATAACAAATGAATTGAATAGGCCTACACCTATCTCAGGAACTAATTCACCCCCCCAACATCTCAGCATTAGCCCCGAGGACGTGATAAAGCCTCCAAACACTTGTAGAATACTTCAACGTAAATTAGAACTTAAAGTTGAAAGAGCAAAGCGAAATTATACACAATATCAGGAATCAAATGTTGGTATAACTACTATCTGATAAGTACATAAGTATTAAACTATAGACTTATATTATTTACACAAATAATTTAGAAAAGAAAGAAATCTCAGTCTGCCGCTTTAATACCAATAAATAGACTTCCTATACCTGGGGATTCGGAACAAAAACCTCTAGTTGATTATAAATCCGAGAGGTAAAAATATATTTGTTACATTATTCCAAAAATACTATATTAAATATAAATTATTTAATTTATAGCGATGATTGTGAAGAGATCTCATTTTTCCCAAATGAGCATCATAAAGGCAGATCCAAAAAGCAAGCTGAGCTATCAGATACCTTTAGTATACAAGAGATGACAATTGATTCAGACTTAGAATCGAATGATTCTCAAAATTTAGAACTACTAACACCACATTTAAGACGAAACTTTTTAGATTATTTATCGTCATGCTTATGTTTCCAAACAAGAAGTTAATAATAATAATAATAATAATAATAATTTTAAATCCAGAATTCGAGTGTTATGTGTACAATAAAAAATATTATTTCAATTTTATTTTATTTGTATATTTTTTATAAAAATATTTTAAATCAGTCTTTATTTAAAATTAAACAAACGCCTTGTAAAATCCAGTGATTTATATGTTCTGTAGTAACAAGATCTGCTTCAAAAACCAATCCAACACCCATAGCATTGCGTCTGAGAGAAGTTGTATAAACGGGTGCACGATAAGTATTCTAAAGATAAAATAACATATTTATATATTTTTTAAAGAACAAGTTAGGTGTAAATAATCAACCTGTAATTTTAGCCTATGTGACTCGATAGGTACAATCGACAATATAGGTAATTCTTCGACTAAAATTTTGGGTTGAGAACGATCCAACTGCATTTTATCCATATCCCAACGTGCTCCTTCTATGTAAAGTCCAGTTATATAACAGCCCTAAAAGTAAGTTATTGTGCATGAATTTTTATTTGCCAGTATCATGATTATACAAAATATTCATAAATATGTATTTACCGTTATTGGTCTCTCTTCAATATCATCTGGATCGGTGAATTTTGTAACACACGTATACATTTGGGATTTATCCAATGGCCATCCATTTTTACGACAAGCTACCTGTAATTACATTACATTTATACATATTTTCATATAACAAATAGAAAAAAATCAATAAAATGGTATATATATTGAAATTTTATAGGAGGAATGTGATTTTTGATTCATAATTTACTGTTAAACGCTAAATCCTGTGTACTCTTTTTGGTTGTATTTCATTTGTTTTGTTGTTCATAGGCATTTTAATTCTATTATGAAACTTAAACTCTATTAAATTTTCTAAACTCTGAACTTCTGAACTTCTTTATAAACTCAATTTATAGTTTCTTAATTGTTTTTAACAGAAACATTTTCAAGTTCTATTCCTGAGAGATAATGCTCGTGGTAAGAAATATTATCAAAATTGTAAATACCTGAATTAGAGCAGTTAAATAACTCTGGGGAATATGTAAGCCCGATAACCACATTACTAAAGGTTCACCAGACATTGACCAGTATTTAAACTGTGTTGCACGACGCTATAAAAAATAAAAAGAAATCTATAATTAAAATGTGCAAGAAGCAATTATTTTTTTTATACAAAAATAAAAAGTATTAATAGACGAACCAGTTTGTATGATCTTGTATAATCTATTTTTAATAATTTAAAGTCATTTGTTAAAAAAATAGTTCTTGTAATCCGAAGTCTCATTTAAATGTTAAAATTAGAATTCCATCTAGTGAGTAATGTAGGGATTGTAATGTTCTACCTTGTTTGGTTATTTTAGCCAATAAAATTATTGATTGGGTATTTGGGAAATAGTTTATTAAAATATACCTGTAAATGTTCTATCCATCCACCTAACGGTTTACAAGTAGCAGGAGCCAATTTACGCCAGTCGTTTGGTAATAAACCATTGAATAAGGAAGCTCCTATATTGTCTAAAATTGTATCCATACCGATTTCACCAGCAATTGCCTTTGAAACAAAAACAAGAAAAAATAATAAAAATAATTTTAAACTCATATTATTGTTATAGAGAGCAAAAAACGAAACATATTTCCTTCATTACATTATAATATGTACCTTCCTAAGTAACTCAAGAGTTTTCTTTATTCGTAGAAGCAATAGATTAAAACGATCTAATTCTTGAAGTAGTACAATACCAGTAGGTGTTAAAGTCATTTGAATTTGTTTTTTGACACGCCATGTATCAAATGCCATTGGTAATTTATCCAATATATCAGATGCTACATTATCAATAAACTCGTCTCGACTTATACCTCCAGTAACATCTCCTGTATATGAAAAATATTTATATTATTTTCTGTAAATGAACCTTTTATTATACAAAAATAAAATTTTCTTAAGGATTTATAAAACTTTTCAGGTTTTGAGTTCGATATGGAGAACTATAATTTACCACACTTTGTTGGATTCCATTTCTCAGCTAAATTGGAGAAGTTTGCATGTAAATAAAATGTTTAAATATGTGGAAATTTAACATTCAATATGACAATATGAATTAATAAATATATACAATGGTTTCCCGGTATAACGAATTATATAACATCAAGCCAATTCATTAAATACAAACGATGTTTTATTAATGAATTTAAATTTAGTAATATTTTGCTCATATTTAATTAAAATAATCTTCTTTAGATTTTTCTTGATTTGAATTCCGGGCTGACATACGTTAAATAGTTTTTTCGTTATAGTATTCGTTAAACCAAGAAAGCATTGTATATCTACAGAACTAAGTCATGATTAATAATTTCAGAAATCTTTTATAAAACAATAAAGAAAAAATACGGGAATTAAAACAAAACAAAAACTATAATCCAGTTAATTCAAACAATTTTGATATACGTTACTGTTAATTAAGATTTAATTTCTTGTTATTATTTTGGTTAAATGTGGGATTAGTCATCGAGTACACTACGCATATAAAAAGTTAGGTGACTAAAGAAGGAATACAAAGGTATATATCTAGTTTGGTTTTAGTTCAGTTCTAGTAAGTAATATTTTTGCAATATTAGAAAAAATAAAATAATTTTGTTCTTGTCAATTTCGTTTTAATTTCATTAAAATTTTAAGCTGGATTTTATTATTCCTTGTAAACTTTTAATTTACTAAAATGTTCAAGAACTGCTGCAGATAATTTATTTCATTGTATATATTTTCCAAATTTGCACTACAGATTTGTGAAATCTAATCGCTTAAATTTAATATAAAGTTGTATTCAAATGAATTGCAAGTATTTTTCTTTTATTGTCCATAGGGTATTGCGAAATCTTCTTTTTATCTTCTTACAAATATCATGGCGTTATAGTGTAATTTTCATTTAATCGTTTATCTGGGGATATTGCCAGACTGTATTCTAGAATTTCGATTATTGCCGATATCAATACATTGGGCGAAACGCCTGACGTATTGCTGTGTTTGCTGGGATGTTTCATATAATTTTAATGTGTTAGTAATTATTTATTAAAATATCTACGGTATTATCGAATCCCTTGTCAAATGGATTTAAATTATCAATTTTAAATACAATTGAAGTATCCTTTTCTAACTGTTTTACACATTTGTATGGACATATGTATATTCTGTTAAATGTTATACTGTTGGTGGCATTGGTGAAAAAATGTGCAATAAAGTTAATTGCAAAACCACAACTAATTAATTAAATTTAATGCAATTGAATATTTTAAATAAAATATATATGAAATAAACTTGTTCTTTTGTTCACTTTTTGTTACTTTTTATATTATTATTATTTTGGGAGAGATGGGGAATAAGTGACTAAAAGCAATTAAAATTTACTAAATATAGTAGAAATAATGTTATCCAATACAAATATGTAAATATATATAAGAACTTACCTGTTTGAGGTTGCAGTTCAATGAGAGAATTCCATATGCTCTTTGTAGCTTGAGTGTAATAGCCAATTTCAGCATTTGGATGTAAACCAAAGACATCTGGCTTATTTACCAATGGTAGTTGGTCAACATGTGCTAAATTAAAGGAAAAATTAAAATATTTGCAAAAAAGCAGGAAATTAAATATATTTATATCGAACACACCAATAAAATCTTCCTTCGTTAAGACGTCTTCCCCGGGAAGACTGTAATCCGTGTTGTCATCTTTATAAAAATGAAATGGCTGAAATGAGTCGAACAGAAAATCTCCCATGTATTCGTTCATATAGGTCCGTGTAATACGACGATCAAAATCATCAATAACTCTACCACCATACATAACCTTTATAAATTAAAAAATTTAGTAATATGCATTCAACTTGCTTATAAATATTTACTCACTTCTCCGATTAAATATTTTAAACTATCCCAAGGTACTTTATCGTCATCAATTCGATTTAAGTATGTTTGTAATATATCTAAGCATACATTAAAATCGGATTCATTAAAATCATAACAAATATTCCAGCCTAATTTATCATATTTCCTTCTTTCCTAAAAATATATATCATATGTTTGTAATATTATTCAAAAAAGTAGAATTAGTAAATACTTACTTGGACCACACCATGAAAGAAGGCCAACACATAAACTAAAGATAAAAATGATTTATGTGTACAACTTGCTAAACGTTCTTGTTGGACTTTGAAGAATGTTGAACGTAAATTTAACTTTAATCCATTAGGAGGTTCAGTTACAACTAAAATAATGGATATATATAATCAAATTTATCTCATAATAAGAATATAATAAGCAATTTACCTTTTAAAGATTTTTGTAATATTCCAATCGGGAAGTTATCACTAGCATCTGTTGTAATCCATAATCGAAAATCAGGATGTGGTGCATCTACCTTCTCCAAGTATTTTTCCAATTGTCTCACAAAACTAATTAATAAATGACCATTTTGTAGCATTAACCACATTCCTTCTCTAATAGATTTTTCCAGCAAATTCATAGCAGCCTATTGAATAGTTATTGTTAATAAAAATTATCGTATCTCAGTAATAATATTCATATATTTTGGTCTGGATGAAATGTTTACCACAATGCTATCTCTTACGATTAAGAGACACTAATATTATGATGAACACATGAACATGAAAAAATTTCCAAATGAACTTTTGGTACGAGACTCATTTAATACATCAATATTAATACATAATTTTGTTGAATCAGAACATTATATTGAAAACACATGAATTGTTCATGGAAATTGTCATAGTATTGTTATTACAGCAATATGTTTGTTGTTTCACATATTGCAAAAAATGTGTTACTTTATTTGACTCACCTTTTCTTGTCCTTGTCCCAGTGATATGTGACAAAAGTTACTCAAACCACCACCAACTTGTTCAGCTAACTTCATTAAATCATTTGTTGGATCTGAACCTGCACTTAATATAAAGCATACCGGAATTTTGCAAGTCGTTTGTTCATATATAGCAGCAATATTTACAACTGGAGGCATTATAAAGAACTCATCCATTGTATCAACGATGTACTGATTTATTGAACGAAAAATTCGATCGACACGGAAACATCGTAAAAACATTAACTTCTATTTGGATTAAAAATGAACAGACAGATAGATGTAATAATATAATATGAAACAGATTGGCATATATCAAAATGCATTTTAGTATTTGGAAATAATTTACAGTACTTATGGATTAGTTTCTTTTTAAGTTATTTTACATTTTTTTAAAATTTAAAAAAGTCCTTAGCACTAATTTATATTGTCATTGATTTAATTATCTCTTATGTACTTACCTGAAATGGACTGCAATTAGTGTTGAATTCTCCAGGACAAGGGACTTCTTCGGGATTTTCTACATCATACCACTAAAATTTAAACAAAAATCAGCTATAATAAATGTAATAATGTTGAAAATTCCTTATTCAAAAACCTCTTTCCATTCCTTCGTAAATTTTGAAAAATGATCGGGCAAGCTGCCAAACTTATCTGGAAAATCAATTGCTAATCTCAGCATATCTTCCCAACTCTTTTCCGAAAGCCATTTTGCGGGACAAGTTTGATCACTTTTCGTCATCACAATGGAACCCTTTATAAAAAAGTCTACTTCTGCTTGACTTAAAGTACCATTTCTAAGTGCAAGTTTTGTAGCAATTTGAAAAGAAAACAAAAGTTTATGTTTTTCAAATATGCCTGTGCAACCGTAACAGTATATATTCTCGGTTAACGTTTTAACGATATTACTTAAACGTTTTGCTAAAACGGTATCTGGAACCGATTTGCGCAAAGAGAATGTAAATACATCGAGATATGATGCTAGGGCAAATTGATACATTGTATTGACTGTAGACATATCGGAAAGAGCGAAGAAAAGTACAGCTCCCCTTTTTGCAGCTGGTCTGTAGCCATCTCGTAATTTTTCAATGTCTCTTTGGGTATCAGCTGAAAGTTTAAGTTGTTCCATTACAATAGCAGCCTTAGATTTTGTATTTTCCAATGTCTCAATTAACTCCACATTGTCTAACATATTTCCAGTGGATGTGGCCAATTCTCTAAGCAAAGAATCCTCCAACTGTTGCAGTAGCTGTTTATTTTCACTTGTTCGTGCAATTAGAGTTTCTCTTTGAGTTTCTAAATCTGGTCTTTCTGCTCTAACGACAACACTGAGTAGTTGATCTTCTAATCCTGTTTGAGTTACAGTATAGTTTATAACCATGGCCTTTGCATAAACTGCTGGATCAAATTTGGGATTTGAGAACTTTGTTGTTAAATACAGTCTAAAGTTTGGATCATAATCTACGTCTTTGTCGCCTAGTATAACAAATTTTCGTCCACTAACCAATTTTATATCTTTTTGGAGTACATTATCAATGACTGGATCTATGTAGTCATCCACATCTTCAAACAAAACTGGTAAGCCATACATTATAGACATTTCCAACTGCTTAAGAAAATCAGAGTCATTGAATGATAATATTTTTAAGTTATTTTTCTGTTCTTTCCTCTTGATCCATGACCAAGCTTGTAATTGAGGATCAATACAAAGTGGAAAACGCGAAGATCTGACAGTTAGAATCCCATTTTGGACCGAAAGTTCATCGGAAGGTAAACCGTCTGATGTCCAAGTTGAGATATCAACATCGGTAGTAAGACTTTCATCAATACGAAATGGAATTTGTATGGGTATTTCATTATTTTTGATATCTTCTAACCAGTCAGAAAATATCATAGTCTTACGATATTCCCAAGAAAATGCACTAGTATACGATAAGAAAGAGGCACATAGAAGGCACTGTCCAATCATTACTACAAGCTGCTGACCAAAGTTATTATAATCTATATTCCAACGTTCTCGTTCCGAACGTAAACCACTTATTAATTTATCTGATGCAATCTATAAAAAAGTAAAAATTGTAAATACTTTTACGAAAAAATATTTATTTGATATATAAATACCAGTCTTCTTTCAGCTTGTTGCATCATTTCAGTTAAAGCTTTCATTTGTTTCGTTGATTCTGCGTATCTGTGGTTAAGAGAATCCAACTGGGCTTCAAGTTTATTAATTTCATTGTTTAAATGATTCAATAACTTAATTTGTTGGTCTTGCTCTTGAATCAAAAAATCTAAACGTTCTTTTTTAGGTTTTACTTCTTTATACACTTCGTAGAAACCAATTACAGCCCTAACAAACTTCAAAAGACCTGCTCCTGCTATAGAAATTTTCTCCATTTCATCTAGATTTTGGGATTTCATATGATTACGGCACTGATTTATTTGTTTCCCTGTTAAGGTTTCACAGTCCATCTCCATTAAGCTTTTAAGAAAACTGACATCAGACATCATGGCTTTTGCCGATTTCCAATTAATTTCTTTGATTCCTTTCAATATTGCTACGCATTCGCATATAACCTGGACTTGGGGAGGTGGTGTAGCAAATGACCTAATTTCAGTTATTTGAGCTTTATCTAATTCGGAGAGGGCTCTGCGAGCTTCTTCCAAAGCAGGTAAAGCTTCTGCTAACACTATCTCAGCTTCCCCCTTTTCAATAGCAATTTGTTTACCTTTTGTTTCGACATCTACTGATTTTTCGGAAGCTTCTGTTTTCTTAATATTCGCTTTTGTGGTAGCATCTTCGATTTCAATCAACATTTGTTCACAGTCCTCAGTCGCTTTTGCGACATTGTGTTTTTGTTCGGTTACAATAACACGCAGCTCGTCTATTTGTTTAGCAGCTTCGTCAATTTTATGTATGCCTTCCTTAAGTCGATCTCTCTGCATAGTAATAAATGAATTTTTCTCCTCTATAAAAAAAATGTGTTAATTTATATGTTAGTCTAACTTATTGAATATTTCTAAACGTGTATCTTTTATAGTAATGGTAAGTCTGGACTACTCTGGGAATCTTCCAATATGTGTGATATTTTTATCTTACCTAATAGTTTCAAGTATGTGTTAATATAGTCTAAATAATGTTTTGGTGTTACGTAATTGTTACGCCGTAATTTCTGTAAATAGTCTTTGGAATAATGATGCATTGTACTGTGAACATAAACTACATGTTTTATAATATTTTCTCGGTAATCAGAAGGTATCTATAATTGGTAAAAGGTAAAAATATTTTATTTCATTAAATATAAAAGAAAATCCATAACATACTAAGGAATGCTCAGTGAGAAATAATTTTGCAACTGCAGATAAAGCCTGCTGAGGCCAAGGAAATACCCAATCAATATATGTGCTTCCAATGAGGCCCGGGAAATTGCGACATCTATTGCGTAGAGCATCACCAGCTGGAGACATACATAAAACAACATGCATATTTTGAGCACAAGTAGCTAGGAAATAAGACCAAACCGAATCCCTTATATGTAATAAAATGAATATTTTGTAACTGAATTATTTACTAAATCAAAATTAAAAAATCTCACTTGGATAATGAATAACCGCTTTCTTCAGCAGAAGTTCGACATGCATTGACAATAGCATCCTTTTCTTCGTCACTGAATAGAGCTGGTACTACCCCTACTGTTAAAATGTTATTAATTAATTCCAAAAAACCTTCTTCAACAATCTATAAGTAAAAATTTGAATTGAACAAATATGTTCTAAAGCAATTGAATGTTCTATGTACCTGAGCAGACGTAAAGAGAAATACAGTTTTTTTAGATTCTACCCCAGCCATATTGTAGAGTACTTTTAGATCATCACGAAATGATTGTTCATTGTAACCCCTGGTAACTGTTATTTCATACACCTCACATTCGGCGGTGAAAGATGAAAGCCTCGTGATACACTTTTTGCCGCTACCACCAACACCAATTAGCAAAACATGACCTTGATGCATTCTTAATGTTCGTTGTACTCTAGTCAAATGTTCCAGGCAATCTTCAAATAGTACTAGAGTCATTTTACCCTTACGATCTTGATATTCTTCGAGAATCTTACAAATTACAATAATGCAATTATTATACTTTGTGAAATCTGCGATATAGCAAATTCTTACCTCGTTAAATAAATGATATACAGCTTCATAGTCTAACAAGTCCTCATAATATCTAGGTTCGGATTCATTTGTGGCATTTCTAAAATCACCAAACAAGCAAGGGTCCCTCATTACATGATCCATAAATGTTATAACTTCCTTTTCGTTTTCATCAATATATTCATAATGATCAATATTTTCTATAAAAATTCAATTATATATTAATACAATTTCATTGTAAAACATGATCGAAGTATATTAAGATGAGTAAAGGCGAACACAGTGTATTTATTTACCTTCTGCTTGATCAACAAATCCATATTCTGATTCGAAATCGGGAGTAAATGTTTCCTTTAGTTCATTTAATATGTGGTTTCTCATTAATTGAATATCCTTTAAAATACAATCGACAATTTAAATGGAAATACTTAAAAAAGCGAAATATTGAATAAATTCTTTAATACATATTACAATAAGTACCAAAAACGTGTACACAATTAAATTTATATATTTATCAAGTGCAAATGAATACTTTATAATTTTTACAGTCAAATACCCACCATTTCCGAAATTAAACGATCACAAATAATACGAGTAAATTCATTTCGCCAAACTCTGACTAAATCTCGTGGTGTTTTAAAATTGTTTGAGTGTATCAGCAGCATTCCAGCAAAAATTCGTGACAAGTCTTTCAAATTGAATATGTAATGAAATTTAGATGGCGTAGGTGGTAATTCCAAAATGACAATCTAAAAAAGAAAATTTAAAATATAAAGGAGCAGAACAAATCATGCTTTAAAGCTTAGAGATTCTATCGCAAAATAATTATTCAAATTTGGTCTAGTATGGAAAAGGAATAAACTAACCTTAAAAAGGCGAAGTGTCATTTGGACTATTACATCAGCTATAGGTAAAAGTTTTGAATCAAATGTTTTGCCGTATTGTAAATGACCCTTAAAAATTGATGTATATATATGTAAAAGTGAATTATCATTTGGAAAAACTATATTATAAACTGAAAACATTGATATGAAGCGAGGGTCAACTTCATTCCGTCCACCACCTGCACAACCCATAGCACCATAAAATGTCAAATCTTTAAATTTTTTCCAGTTTAAATCTTTACCGCGATCATACATTCCACCACGTTCAAAAAATAGTTTTAATAATGCGATTGGTTGTTGAGTACCATATCTAAAATTATAAAAAATAAATAATTAACATTAATAGAGTCAAAACTATTAACAAATAGAAAATAAAGAAATGAAACATTTTACAAACTAAATGTTCTTAATAAGTAAGATAAATAATAAAACAACATTTTTTTCAAAACGGAATAAACAACAATTAATTAAAATTGTTGAAATGAACATGTAACCATAGATTAGTAGTCAATGGCTAAAACCATATTATGGCTATTGTCATGAAAATTCAACAGCTATAAACAGTTGAGGTGAAACAAAGATATGGTTGTATCACAATAATATTATGTTTGTTACCATGAATTATGTAACACTTCTGCGAGTGAGTTCAATACCATTTTAAAATTTAAAATTATAAATATTTTTAACTTACTCATCTACTTGTGGCATATTCATGTCATCGATGAAGCATGAAATTTTCTTTCCTATTGGTGGACCAAAAGTATCTTTTGTACGTTTTTCTACAGCTGCATCTAGTGTCCGTTGAACATCCATGGATGATGTCCTCGATGAAAAATTTATATTTAAAACAATCTACGAAAACGGGTATAGAAAATGAATGGAAATTTATTTACACGTAATATACTTAATTATAAGGAGAAAAAATTTAACTTACATTGATATCTTTATTGAGATCACGTAAATATTGAGATATTATTGCCGTTTTTGATGTTCCCGCTTCTCCTACCAACAATACAGGTCTTTTTATCTGTGTTATGTAAACAATTTTTAATTAGTTTAATTTATCAAAAATCGAAATCGGTTAGAAGATTAATTGCATCTTCAAAAGAACTACAAAGGTTCTCAATTACTTTTATTGTCGAATGATTTTAAATGACAAATTAACTCAAGTGAAAACTATGTGAAAAATTTGTATTTTTTGTAAAATATAAGAAAAAGTGAAATAACAGGTAACCGATTTTTTAGAGAAAACTGTATTCTAAATCCTATTTCTTATATAGATGATTTTCCAATAACTCGAAAACCTTTTCTTGTGAATGTCGGTTTCTTTTAACACAAAATCGACTTTATTTCATACTTACATAACTGTTCAAATTTAATATACTAACAGTATATAAACTGTCAACAGTTGGTACTAAGATTTCGCTAAATTTCATTTTTGGATCGTGAATATATTGAGGAACAATCCATTCCCAAGCCAACCAACACGATGATTCTTTACAATAAAAATAATCATAAAGTGTTGGTTTACATGTTGGTAATTGTCCGCTGGATGCTGGTTTGTCCTTGGTATCTTGTACACACGGAAACCCCGAAATTCTTTTTACAAATTCATCAAAAACAAGTCGATCATTTTCAACTAAACATGCGCCCAATGATGAGTAGATGCATTGTATGAAACCGCATTCAAGTGTATGTGTATCATATTGAACCGGAGGCGGTACTGACAATAACAAATCTTCTTGTTTATCAAATGGTGGCAACAAAGCATCATACATATTGCAAAATTGCATAACCATATTCAATTCAGTTTGCAAGATAACTGTTTTAAGGGGGTTTCCTTGAGATGTTCCATCTAATCCTTCGTGTATAAATGCGAGCGTTTGCACAATTAACAATTCAAACATTTCCTAAAAAATAATTAACATGTAAGTAGTTGTGATATAATATAAGAATTTAATAAACATACCTGCAATAATTCTCTTTGCGACTCTGGTCTTGTTAATATCCAGCGCTGCCAATACGGACTGTATCGCAAATTTTTCGGATCAACAAAAACCATTCCAGCCCTTGATACAGTGGCAGGTGATGCGTAATTTAAATTGCCAACCTGTTTAGTAAGCAGATTTTTGTTTGATATTAATTCCTTAACTTAAATTATCTTGCAAATCCATTCGATTCTGCTCATTAAATTTATAAAATCTTGTTTAATATTACAAATGAGTTGAATCGTTTAATAAACTAAGAATTATTGACCGAAACTCCAAAAAAGAAAGAAATTTCGAAGCACTGTACAGCATTAAATGCAATGGTTAAAAATTTATCTTTGTCGAATATAATATTCTTTCTCATTTAGGTATTACAACCATTTGCATTTCAGGTCATACTATGTGGTTTAGTTTTATACTCCCATATACTTACCTCAAACAAAAGAGCACAATAGGTTTCCAACCTAATACGTTCACCATTTGCTAATGTCAGCAACTTATTATCATCCATAACGGAATTCATATTTTCAATCCAAAGCGCATCAACATCCCCATCAAAACAGACATAGCGCCGTTCCTTTGGAATACATTAAAATCTAAATTATTATAAGTTTAATAAGTTTAACATGTATATGTTATTTACTAATAATTATTAAAATATAATTAAGGTAGGTCAAAAACTTTACAAATATTTGCTTCAAAACAAATTATAAGTGCGAATTAAAACAACAAATTTCTAAGATCTCCCTAAAATGTAAAACTAATATTGTTAATTTTTTAAATTAAAAGCTTAATTCATTTACATATGTATGTTAACATAAACTAGGGTAAATCATATATTAAATGAGACGTAATGAGACTAAACCTTTACAGAAAAATTACATTAAGAACAAATGTATGTCAATGTAAAGTAAATGTCGACTGGGACCAAGAATACTGTTTATATTAGCTGAAATGAAAAGAAATACATATGCGCTCTATACTACCACTCCTGGGATCTTTGTGTTAAAGGGTTTAACACATCATGTAACTCTATTGCACTTAACACACTGTTTTGTTGCTTTCATTACATTATTCTCGTTCAATTCTACAATGGGCCTCCATAAGTGAATCTTTTTTCCGTTCGAATGCATATAAAGGTATATAAATGATAAATCAGTATATGTGTTGGAATCTATCATTTGTAGTATTATTAATACATTAAAAGTATGAATAATGTTGTAAGTTACACTGAAAAGCTTATTAACAGACATTGGCAGAAAAAAAAATTAAATATTCACAATTTAAAGTGGAAGATGTTACATTTTGTTTGTTTTTGTAATTTTTAAACGGAATGAAGTATAACATTTTTTCAAGTTAAATTTGTATAAAATAGTCTATTTAATGTATTTATATATATATTTTTTTTGATAAAAACAAAAAATTATTTTCGGTCGCCTTAATCGTTAAGAGTTGGGCTCTTGAAACTGCTGTCAATATTAGAGGTGATTAAAATTTTATGCATAGTCAACTGATAAAATGTATTATATCATTTAGTTTGAGATATCCGACCATATCCGCAGATATGCAGGCGAAGTTGTTAAAACTTTGAAATAAAACATGTATCATAATTCTTGCTGCACAAAAACTTAATAAATAAATTATTGGACTTCGTTTTCGTATCATGACCTTTTTCCACAAGATTCATTCACATTTTTTCAACATTTTGGAAAGACATTTGTATGGGGGCTAGGTGTAAAATTACACCGATCATGACCATTTTCCACAAAATTTACTCCCCTAACAAAATAATAATTTGTACCAAATTCCATTAACATATCTTTAAAATTGCGACCTCAACCACATTTTTATAATTTTTTCACCATTTTGAAGTACATTTGTATGGGGACTAGGTGTAAAAATGGACCGATCATAACCATTTTCCACAGGATTTATTCACCCAACAAAATAATAATATGTACCAAATTTCAAGGTTTTCTTTTGTATCATGACAATTTTTCACAAGATTAATTCACCTAAAAAAATAATAATCTCTACCAAATTTCAGGGAAATATCTTAAAAAATTTTCACCATTTTGAAAGGACATTTGTATGGGGGCTAGGTGTAAAAAAGGACCGATTATGGCAAATTTCAATAGGCTTGGTCCCAGTGCAAAAAAAAAGTTATGTGTGCCTAATTTCAAGACTATAGCTTTAAAATTGCGACCTGTAGAGTTTGCACAATCTTTACATGGACAGCCCGCTAGCCGACCGGCCAGCCGTCCAGACGGACAGACGGACATCGCTTAATCAACTCAGAAAGTGATTCTGAGTCGAAAAAATCTTTAAAAAAAAGTTGCTAGCCAAAAATATATTGGGAAATTCCTGAAATTTGGAAACTATTTTATTTAGTTTAGGAAAAAATGATGTAATAAATAATTGTAACACTGCATTTTGTATATGTAAGTGATTATTTTTGTCTGGGTACATAACTTTTGATAACTTTTATGTATAAAATATATAGTTCAAAGAAGTTTCCTTTGAGCTACCTACATCTCGATCTAATGGTCTGTTTATTTCTCGAAATATGTTTGAAAATAAGCCATCTACCCAGTCTCTAGTGTCTGGATCCAGATAACCATATAGTTCAATAACTGAACAGGCCTGTAAGTAAACAACAATATTGAAGTCTCAAAAAAATATATAAAACTATCAAAGTACCTTGGGATTAAGTGTTATACATTTTGTTGGTAGACCCATTAAAGTTTGAGCTTTAATTAGTGTACTTATGACAACCGTTTTGCCACCACCTGTTGGTCCAACAATCATAGTTGAATGTCGGGTCATCATTGTTTCATACATTTGCACCACTTTGTCTTCCTGTAACATAAAAAGATACATCAACCGAATGAAAATTGTATGCAAAAAATAAAAAAGAAAAAAATAAGAATAAGGACATACAATTACAAGTGTTAAAAGCAGAAGCAATTAACTCAAAGGGATAACATATACAACAAAACAGATTTGTGAAAAACTCAAAAAAAAAAAAAAAAAAAAAGACCGGAAGAAAAGTAGAATAAAGTTCCTAAACGAGTAGTGTTGAAATGTTAAAAGATCAAAAACATTTATAAAATAGAATGGAAATGTTTTTTGAGGTGTTTGTGTTCATAATGTTCACCAGGTAGTTGTTTATTTAAAAGAAAATATTAGATTTTTGCTTATGTATAATGTATACGCATTTATATTAGATTGCCAAATTTGAATAATAAACTAATACAAATGTAGTGCAGTATACGTTGTATGAATATATAATTTCTCAATCAATGCAATATGTAATAATAAAACACCAATTAGGAAATTGGTGTTTTTTTGTGGAGCAATCTAATAAAATATTTTGCCCTTTGAATTGCTTGGTTAGTTTTTTTCTAATATTTTCAACTTTTATCATGTTATATTATTTTTTAAGTTTTAAAGCACTATTTAGAATGTGTCAAAGTGTCTACGCCTGAGATGAACAAAAAGGTTTTGTCGTTTTTAAATTTATCGTAAAGTGTCAGGAATAATAATGGCAAGATTAAGACTGTTGTTAACAACAATGTCTTAACAGCAGAATAACAAGAAATAGTGAAATATGAAAATATCAATATAAATTATACTGTAAAATAATTTATAAATTCTTACTTGATCTGCTAACAGAATAAATCCATCATTTACTAAACTTTGACGTACTGCAGCATTAAAATCAGGATATCCAACTCGTGGACAGTCAATACCAGGAAATAAATCCTAATTTATAGCATGCAAATAATTGTGATAATAAGAACGTAATTCATGTTAATAAGAGTTATTTCAATTCAAATTCTAATTATTACCTTAATAAGTCCTAAAAATAGAGGTACATCTTCAAAAATAAATTTTGGGAAATTCATATCACGTAGAACACGCATTAAAACAACAGCTTCTGGCAAATCGTTGGATTGTCGTTTCATGACACCAGCCATTCGTAAAACAGAATTTAAAGAACGCAATCCCCAATCGTAATGACACTGCTTAGAAAGTTGCTCCTGGGCGAGTGCATATAGGACTGTCATTTTTTTCGCTAAAACCTTAAAATATAATGTGAAATGAAATACAAATCATTAAAATGTGTATTATGCAATATACAGTATTTAAACAAGTTTAATTTTGTAACCCAAATGCAGTTTGGACTTTTCAGAAGTTAAATATTTTTTTTTCGGAGACTTAATGCCTTTTGTAATATGTTGAATTTTTTATCTAAGACTCAACCTACAATTTTAATAAAGTTTATATTTTATGAATATAGGATTCACATTTTAGTATGAAGGATGTTTATTTAATTATTTAAAATCAATTATTTTAAAATCTAAAAAGATTAATCCGAAATTATATGTGAAAAAATTGAAATTTACCTTAGCAGTTAAAAATCCATCAGAGAACAATGATATTAAACAAATCAATTCCAAATCAGGTTTAATGCAAGTCACTGGTCTAAATAGGGCTTTTACAGACTCAGGTAGTTCTGTGCGACCGGCGTAACCGGGATTCATTGTAACAAATATGCCAACCTTTCGATCAATTTTTATTTCATTTCCTTCAAACTAAATTTTTATAAATAACAAAAATATATTTTATTTTTTAATGATAAATTTATGATATTTACTTACGATAAATTTGTTAAATTTTCGTATTAAGGCATTGCGGATGGTTTGAAGTTGCGTAGATATTACACTTAATACGGAAATGTCAATACGATTGAATTCATCGAAACAACCCCAAGCTCCACATTGTGCAAGTCCAGATAATATAGTGCCTACTGCTCGGAAATCCATACCTTCGCCACAATTAGTAACAACACATAAAAGAGCCATGGCCTTGGCCAAATCTTTAGTGGTTTCCGTTTTGCCAGTGCCAGCCGGCCCAGCGGGAGCACCACCTAATTTCATGAGCAATGCCTGTGTTATTGTCAGGTATATACGATCTGTAAGTGGTGTAATTACAAGACGGGAACTCAGACCTAAATACTCATAACCGTAATCGAAGCGACCAGAACACTGAATAACAAACAGGTTATCATAAAGTTTTAACCAATAGAATCGTAATTGGCTTTCCCAACTAAATTCTCGTGAGTCTAGAACGTTATCTCTTACAAATGCTTCTATAATATCTCTGGCATGTACATCTATAGTTGCTATGGTCTTGAATTTCTTACGATCGTTTGAGCTGAGATCTGAACGCACTTTTAATACAAGTTCGTCCATTTGATAGTTTTGTTTATTCAAGAAATCCTTCATGGCCCTTAGATTTCCAAAGTTTTTAGCTTGATTAAATGCTTCTTCAACTTCTGCAGTCCACCATACTTGACTAGCTACTACTCCAACCATACTCTGATACTTCATTAACCAATCACATCTAGAAAATATGTAAAATTACTATATATATTAACTATACATACATTATGTGCATTCATGGTCATTTATCAAATTCACAAGTTGGGTGATATTTTTTCCTTTTATTTTTGTGATATAAAATACATATGTACATATGTATATATTCTAAATATGTAATTTATTTTTTATGTAATAAAGTCTTGCATATCACCTATACTTTAACACACTTGTCGCAAGATATTTTATAAATAAAATTATAAAAACGTCATTATTCTCCGCGACCAAATGAATATATTTTTACACTTTGGCTTGAAATAATAGATGCAATTACATGATAAATTAAATATGCAAAACTTGTTTATAAATATGAAAATAACGAGTTATTCCCTGCCATTAATTGGTAAATGAAAGTGAAAGTCGTGTTGTTCAAAATCAGAATCGAAGAAGAATATAATAATTTATTAGAGAAGCTCGTTCCTTATCTAATAAGTACACGAATTACCATATTAATAACATTTAATAAGACTTAATAACATTTAATAAATCGCATAATTTTTTTTATTGTGAGTGAAAGTTAGACCTAATCGACAAACGACATCCACAAAAATGTTCCAACTTACTTTGACTTTTGGATTATATGATAACGATAAAATCATAAAACGACAACTAAATAATCAAAAAATTGTATTTTTGTATCTATTATTTTGGGCAGATATGTACATTTAATGTCTCTGCGTATTAAAGCATATAATATAAATTATTATTATTACGATTTTATGAAAATATTTTTCTATATTGTATGTATTTATATATCTCTTGAATCATCATCGTTATCATTATATGTTATATTGGTCTTGCGGTTAATCGATAGCAATGAAAAGATAAATCGCTTATAATGACAAAATTATTCATTATTAGCCATAAAAAATGTTGCAACATGAATATCATGCTATAACATCAACAACATAATTTAATACAATACAAAATACGGCACCACCAATGTTACCAATTTAAGATTTAAAATTAGTTTTTTTTTATACTTTTGATGCATTAACAGACACACATTTTAATAATTAACTTTGCTTTACAAGTGAAAAATAATTTTACAATTTACCTGTTTATTTCGGTATCAGTTCCATAGTCATATATTGCCTTTTTGGACAAATAACGATTTGAACGTCTCATTTCATCCAATACATCATTCATCCAATTTTCAACACGACCATGAATTTGCACTAAAAATATATTTATACACATAAAGCAAAATAAATTTATTAACCCCTTTTTCGAATCTTAATTTCCTTTTCTTTTATATGTTTTTAGTTTTTGAAACATTATTATACTATAAAATAAAACAAATTTCAATTTATTATATTTATTATCCGTACCATTTTGACGAAAGTCCAAAATTTCACCTTCACTAGAAATCATGGCATTGACAATACTCATATTGTTGCTTTGTTTAATTATTCGTAATGATTTTACGTTATCGTACATCTGTAGTAAAACAAAATGGAACATGTGAGTCTAATTATGAAAACATGCATATTGTTTAACAGTTTACAAGTCGTGCAAACAGTTTACAAGCCGATTTACCAATCGTTACCTTAATTATGTGATTTTGTACAGCTGATGGTTCTGAACTTCCCAATATGGAAAGTAATTCATCAGTAGATATGAAATAAAATCTTGGAAATATACGCCTTTTTGATTCTAAATATTCGTTTAATGATTTTTGACAATTTTCCAATCCAAAACTTAAAGTCTGCATTTCTGATAACCTGCCGGGTATGGTACAAAATGGTACCACCAATGGATTTTTGGCACAATCCAACATTATCTAAGTGTCACGAATAAAACGAGCAAATAAAGAAACATTAACAATATAACAAAAAGAATAAAAATCTAACAAATAAATAAATAAGAAAAATATGTAAAAATAAGAACAAAAATCAAATAAAAGCAAACAATAAATCACGGAAGTATTTATTCATATACAAGCTGATATTTGTATTCACAATATTATGTATACTTAACATTAGGGATTAACTTTTTGCAACAAGGTAACTCAGATGAAAATTTCTAAAAAATTTAAGAAACTTGAACTTACAAATATGTAGGTTATACATTTTTTATAAAAATTAAGCAAATATTGTGTCGATTCTGGTGAAAAACATAAGTAAATTCTTTATAAAAGTTATATCCTATAAATTTCAAAATCAAAAGGACATTTGTATGGTGGCTAAAGGAATTAATAGACCATAATCGCTGGCCGATATTACCATAATCGCTGGCCGACTTCGTTTAATCGACTAAGAAAGTTGATATGAATCGAACTTTATACTTTACTTATTCTGAATCGAACTTTACATTTTAAGGTGTTAAATATAAAATGCAAATGTATTAAATTATATATTCTGATATAAATTTACAACACAAACTTAAACTTCGAATCGGCTTGGAGACATATAATAATCGGCTTGAGACAACATAATGTTTTATGTACTATTTTATTTTTTTGGTGAACCCTAATGTTTATATATACAATGATTGAGCATTGCGGCACATGTTGAAAATCAAACGAAATCAAGTGCCAAAGCCAATAATTTAATATAATAAAAAAATGGATTTTTAGACAAAAGCATTTTGAACTGTATAAAATTTTGTTTTTGATTTTATGATTTGACTTTATGCGAACCTTTTATATTAAAATTTTTGCATTTATAGACCAACTACAAAACCAATCAAACAAAAATATGAACCGGAATGAACCACACCCCGAGTTTCTACGAAATGGTAATTTACTTACTCTTCGATATGACTTGTCAATGTCATCAAATTTTTTAGCTTCTTCCGGTAATTGAGAACGGATATCACCACCTATAAAAATTCCCTCTAAATAAAGCCATTTACGCTGTACGATAAGCCACTCGTCAATAATTTCTGATATAACAGCTAAATTGCGTTCCCAACGGTTTACAGTTTCCAAAAAAGGTCCAATAAATCTACAGAACAAAAAATTAAAGTCGATTTAGTAGAAAGGAAAGATGGATGTAAAATTTTGTAATATTAATAGGATTAAAATTAACATTTCCACAGTATGCCCATGACGTTTTAAAATCAAAATGTAAATTGCGTTCGCTGTCATCACAAAAGAGTTATTTAAATTGTCCAAAATATTTCTAAATTCTTATATTAAGCATGTTTAGAGCCATTGTGCAAATGCATTAGAATCATTTTTTACAATGAAGAAATTTATAGTTCTTGTTGTAAGTACTTACTGCGAGGCACCCATTGATTGAAGATTCATTGAATTATCTTCAAGCACCTGAACAATTTCATCGACCGCACCCAAAGCATAGCCACGCTCTTCAATGCCTTTATAATGTTTGTGCACTTTAAAGTTCATGACGGCCCAAGTGTCCTCAACTGCTTTTACGCCCTTTTCGATAGCCAGTTCTTTTATGGCATTATTAAGGATTTGTTCTGCAATTTCCTTTTAAATAGAAAACACTAAAGAATTATAGCAAAACAAAGCACACAAACAATCTACATCTTCTCAATAGATTAATATAAAACGTAAGTTAAGAAGAGACATGGCACATCTGTTGCAACACAAAATGCTTTCAACTAACTAACAAAATACAAACCTACACATGTAATGTAACTGTTGGAGGCGAAAATATTAAACGATTTTTCTCTTTACTTTTTTTTCATACCGTTGTCATGCCTCTTGTGTATGGTACATTTAGTGTCAAGACATTTGAAATTTTTAAATCGGTCAATGATATACCACTTAAGCTTATTGCATTTGTCCTTTTTTGGGGTTTTCAACAAATATTGTTTTTTTGTCATGCTTTTCAAAAAGTGTGTCGTTTCAAAAATTTAATAGTCTTTTATTGAGATTCCTTTGATATGGAAAATATCTTTAAAATTCTGGTTTTTATTTTGATTTACAAAAGACAACTGAACAAAAAATTTATTTATTTCAACTATAACAAAAATTAAATAAAAACGGGTAAGAGTGCTTTAGTCGAAAAAGTCCGACTATAAGATACCCTACTCCACATAAGGATAGAACATCCAGAATAAAAATAAGGGCGTTAAATCGTCTAAGAGTGCTTCAGCCGAACGGTCAAACACATTATCCCCTTATGGTGTAAGGTGTAATAAAAAAACCATTGGTATTTGGAAAATAATAATGTTCGGACGATAGGAATAAAATACCTTTACGTAAAGTAAATGAAAAAAATGTGTTTACCTGAAATTTATGCAACTGCATTGCAAACATATTTTCAAGAGTAAAACGTGCTGGTGTCATATCAAAAAACTGCCCGGTTTTTTCCATTAACTGTAGCCAGTGGCGTTCCCTCAATGCTTCGT
Source organism: Chrysomya rufifacies (assembly GCA_014858695.1). Classification (NCBI taxonomy): domain Eukaryota; kingdom Metazoa; phylum Arthropoda; class Insecta; order Diptera; family Calliphoridae; genus Chrysomya; species Chrysomya rufifacies. Next base: position 24,373 of record JACGTJ010000255.1, on the reverse strand, counting down.
TCTTTAAGCTAACCATCAACGGTACAGTTGTTTTGAATTGTTTCATTTGCAACTCCAACATTTGACCAACCGGTAGTTGTCGTACCTGTTACAGGAATATTTTTCATTATTTGTGCTTTGATATTTATGTTTTCTAAACCATCGTCTACTCGATATATGTAGTAGAAATAAGTATATTTTTGAGGGTCAAAAATTTACTTTTATTTTTTTTTTTTTCATTTTACTATTTTCTTTTGCTAAACTAATTATAAAAGTTTTATTACCATTTATTACCAACCAAGTCAGCATTGCCATAGAAAATGTGCAGCCGAGAGTATGTGGTTCAGTTTTTACTCTTACCTTTTTTGGGAGCTTACGAAATTCCTTTAAAAAGCTCTCTACACCCTCTGTCAAAACAGAAGGATCTAAGTCGGCCCACAAAGTTTTTGACCATCCTTCACGAGCTGATTTTTGACTTTTGTGTAAGATGAATACCTTAAAGAAAAACGTAGAATGACAAATGAATTAAAGAAAAAACAACTAATGAAAGAGGTGATATTCAATCATCTCTTGGCTGCTTTCATTCAATGTGTTTTCTATTTTGTTCTTTTTGTTGTATTCATTTCTCTGGGAGAACAATAAACATGGGTCAATACAAGAAGTTGGAGAAGATGATGAAAAGGATGTTTACTCAACAGCAACACAAATAATTTAATTGAAAAATTAAACTTTATCTGTGTGCTAAGTAGAGAAAACATTCTTCCTTTAATTTCTCCATGGTCCTTCTCAACACCAACATAGTAGAGAAAAGAAGAATGAACTTCTTCTACTAAGTTAAAGTATTAATTTTCTTAACTTACAATTTGCATGCCTTCGAAATCTTCTTTAATACGAGAAAACTCATTGTAATCTTGCATGGGCATATCAAAAAGTTTCTCAGCGTTTGCTAAATTTAAAAAAAAAGAAAGAAAAAATATACAAAGAAAAATAAAATAATAAAAAGGATTATTCGAAAGAAAAATAAAGTGTGTAAATACAATTAAAAGTAATAAAAAGTTTAACTATTTTTCCTATTTAAATTAATGTACATAACTTAATAACAACTGTAGAAATTTGTGTGGTCAGTAAAGCATAGAACGTATATACAAATTTTTCTCAATAAAAATAAATTAAAATATCTCAACTTTTCATATTTATTAAAAACAAATCACTGTAAATCTTAAAATTCTTAAAATTTTTGTAATACATTTGTTGTGTTGTGTTCTAAGCAGGGCGCATATTTACCGAGATGCAAATGATTTTTCTTCAAAATGCGCATATTTACCGAGATACAGACAATTTAAGATTTTAAATCAATTTCGATTTTTTATATGAAAAACTAGTGATCACAAATCGAAGCTCCCTTTTCCACATAAACGATATCTCTTTTTCCATTTAATCGCACATTTTTTTTATTAAAATACGAATATTTCCGAGATACAGAGAATTTAAGATTTTCAGATCTAGTTCAGTCATAGTTCAGTTCTAGTTTAGTTCTAGTTCAGTTCTACTTAAATATATAAGATTTTTCATAAAAATATTGATTTTTTATATTTGTGATCTAGTGATCAAAAATCAAAGTCCTTTTCCCATTTAAACGCATATTTACCGAGATACAAATGATTTACGATTCTTTGTCAAAGTACACATAATTACTGAAATGCCGAAAATTTAAGATTTTTCATCAAAATATCGATTTTTATATGTGATCACAAATCGAAGCCCTTTTTCCATTTAAACGCATATTTACCGAGATACAGACGATTTAAGATTTTTCATCAAATGATTGATTTTCATATGGAAAACTAGTGATCGTAAATAGAAGCCCCTTCTAATTAAACGGATAATTACGGACATATAGAAAATATAGATTTTTTATGTAAAAAAACTAGTGA
>JACGTJ010000253.1:0-16276 GCA_014858695.1 Chrysomya rufifacies | reverse complement strand
GAACTGAACTAGAACTGAACTAGTACCGAACTATAACTGAAGTAGAATTGAACTGGAACTGAACTAGTACAAAACTAGACCTAAAGTAGACAAAAATTAGAACCGGACCAAAAAAGAACTAGACCTGAGTTAGAAAAAGATTTGCCGGTATAAAATGTTAACTCTTTTTTATAATTTCAAATAGTTCTCATTTGCCTTCAATGTGTTTTTGTAAAGTTGTAACAACAATATTGCAATACAGATCGATCTTTTCCATTTACACAATGAGTTTAGCTAATATTTATAACTTTAGAAACACTTGGCGGATTTTAATAAAAAAAAAGTAATAAATTATTTATCATACGCCCTAACAAAAAATGTCATTAAATTAAATAGAAACTAATGAAATAAGATAAGAAGGCAATATGTAGGATTATAGAATTTAAAAGTTGTAAATATTGTTTTAAACTTTTTTATAATTAACAAATTTAAAATTATATTTGCTTTCAGGAGTCTTGCACAATTTATTCGATGGCTTATCAGACAAAGATGAAACAGTACGCCTGGCCATACAATCGGCTTTGGTTAAGATTTTTGAAACACATCCTCTTAAAGCAACCGATATACTAATAGAGTATAAAGAAAAACATCCCAAAATGATAGAACAAACTACAACAATTATTTTAAAGTATGTAATGAATAAATTAAAACTCCTAATGTAAATTTTAAATATTTTGTTTTCCTTTATTTTCTGTAATCTAGAGCCATTGAAAAGGTAGTTAGTTCCGAAGTATCAATACCATCTGAAGCCAATAAAAAACTTATTAATATGGCTTTAGAAGAACTAACACGGTCTACTGAACATGTGCCGAATATACAAAATCATGCTTTGGCGATTTTAGTTGCAATTGGTAGAGGTTCTGATTGTAAAATGGTTATGGAAGCTTTAATGGGTCATACCAAAGAAGGTGCTGTGGCACATTTTATGGTCATGCAATGTTTGGGTACATTGGCTACAACAAACATTGCGGGAGTAGTGCCGTTTATAAAACCAATATTGTCTTCTACTTTACCCAGTATGAATGGTATAAAACAGGATCACATTAAACAAGCTCATGCTTATGGTAATTAAAAAATATATATATTAAGTAATAAAAATATATGGATTTTTTTTCCTTTTTAGCAATTGGTCGGTTTAGCGAAGCTTTATTAGAACATTCATCGGCCAATGCCACAGTAAATTCTTCTCCTAGTGAAGATAATAATGAAGTTATCTCTCCTACAGCTGCTGAAGTTGAAGCATTATTAAATTGTTCTACCGAAATTTCGGTAGCTTATGATGTACTCTTTAACCAGTGGTTGCAGTCGCGAGAACCAAAAGTTTGTGTAGAAATTTTACAGGCTCTTTCCTCAATGTTCCCCTTACTGCCAGTAGATAAAATACAAGATCGTACTCCACGTCTTATACCCCAAATTTTAGGTTTATATCGCCGTTCAATAGAAAGAAATTCGGTCACACAATTTTTATCAGCCGTTTTGAAAACTAATATATCTCTACAACCTTCAGTATTGGATTTAGTAGCAGATCAGTTAATATCAAATCTTTTCGATTTGGTTTGTGTTTATCCCGACTACGAAAAGCCACAAACCGTCAAAGGTCATTATGAAGTCTTGAGATGTTTTCATTTATTATCGGGAGTGTATTCTACTAAAATAATGGATACTTTGCTAATGCATTTAAGAAATAACAGTGAGCGTGAACGCATTAAAAGTTTGCTTATACTCACTCACCTGCTTAACACATCCACCGTGAATATTGAAAATAAATTACATTCTTTTATGGAGTGTTTAAAACAAATGATTACTAGCGAGAAAAGTATTAAAATGAAATCAACTTTATTAAAATGTATAGTAGCTTTGGCACAAAAATCCTTGATTAAAGAAAAAGAATTTGTATGGTTTATTGTGCGATATAGTTGTAAATTTACTAAAGTCAATCAGGAATATGGTTCCTTGGAGGAACATGCCAATTTTGTACTTAACTGTGAGAGTTCCTTATTTATGTTAGCTTCCACTGTAGGCACCATGGATGAGTTATTAAAACGTGAATTGCTAAATTATTTTGTTTTATTGGACTATAGTGATATATGTTCTAATTTAGCCAAATGTTTGGCTAGTTTATTTGCTAAATCACCGAATATAGAATTTGAAGTTGCATCCGAAGAAGATGAGACACCTAACAAAGAAGGAGCAGCAGCAGTTGAAGAAAATACCAATAAATCTCCAGCTCCTACCTTTGCTAAGAGTGGTAAGGTAGTAGTACCATCAGCAGAAACAATTTTCGCCAGATGTTTGGCTTTATTGGGCAATTACCATTGTATTAAACGGGCCACTAATATATTATCGTTCCTTAAATACTATTATCCTCACTTAAATCCTGAGCTAGGCAAACTATGGGATAAAAGCATATCCGATTTGCTCTTAAACATCAATAAGGAAACTTTATATTTTAGCAAACTCACATCTTTTATCACAGAAACTAATGAATTGTTAGTTAAACATGATGAGCTTTTTGCTGAAAGATTGTCCAACAAAATGGCAGAACAGATGATTATTTATCCTTTGGTATTGCCCCATAATGAGTTTGTTATACCCAGCCTTAATGTGGAGCGTGGAATGCTAATAAAGGCTATAGGTTTGACTTTATGTCATGTAAATGATTCTCAAATTGTTAGTGCTAAAATAGATTTAATTATTAATTCTGCTAGACAAGAAAAACTGGACAAACATACGAAACATTTGGAGTATGAGGAGAAAATAATACCTTGTGCTTTGGCCATTGGTTATATATCACGCAAACATTTAACTCTTTTAATAAAGAAGCTAGCAGAATTGGCTCATATTGGTGGAAGAAAACATTCTACTGGATTTTTCTCTAATTTACATTTCATCAAAGATACTCATAAAGAATTGGAAAATTTCAAAACTAATCTCTTGGTCATAAAGTCTTTTGGTCATATAATGGATGAAGCAGATCCTCTGGAATCTTTGGCCAATTTAGATGATACTATATTAAATTTCTTAATTTTACAATTGACCAATACCAAAGATCAATGCGTTATGTCGGCTATATTAAAGGCTTTACTAAGTATTTGTAATCAAATGATAAATGCCAAGGAAAAGATACCATCTCCTCTTAAGTATCGCAAACAAATAATGGAAGCAGTTTTCAGCATACCTATAGAACAGCCTTTTGATGATCTACCATTACTGCCTACTATATTGAAACTAGGTACTGATTTCATACGCATAGGAGGCGAAGAAGCTACTGAATCTGTTGATGGTGGTGTTATATTTGAAATTGCCTGTAAAAACTTTTTCTCTTGTGCTCAAAATCTTAAAATGAAATTCGAATCCCAAGAGGAAGATGAACGCAATAGTTTCTTAGCTAAATATTTAAATGAATCGCTACCCGAACTAAATCAATTAGTTAAAGTTATTATTGAACAAGATCCTTCACCTTCCACTTTGGATTTGATTATTTCTATTTTAGAAACCTGGATAAGAGATAAAAATTCTGAGGTGCGCATATGTGCCAGTCATGTTTTCAATAATACTTTGGAAGTCTATATAAAATCAATGAAGATTGGTTGCGAAGCTCCTTCGAAATTCAATCAAACTGGACAAATGTTGGGTAAAATAGTACCGCGTTGTATCGATTCGAATGGAACAGTACGACAAGTGTCGGTAGATATTTTACAGAAAACTTTGGAAATTGCCTGCATGTATGAAACTTTAACAATAGCCGATAGTACTACAGATTGGATTAAGGAAATTGAAGTTGTTAAGGAACAAATTATCACCGACGATCCTAAACAAATTTATAATCTTGCTGGCGAGATTGCGAAAATTATTGCTTTACGTATTTCGAATTTTCAGTATTTGCAATTTTGGTAAGACGATTTTAGTGTTATTGAAAAGTTTTTATATAATGAGTAAATTATTATTATTTTTTTTTATTTTAGCAAAACTTTATTGCTTAGCTTAAAGGATCCTGAACAAAGTTCTGCAATAGGAGCTTCGGTAGTTTTGAAATTCTTTATACAACAAAAAGGATCGGAATTATTTCATGCAATACCAGATTTAGTTAAAGAAAGTTTAACCGTAAGTGTTGACCAAATTCTAGAGATTTTTTTTTAAATTTTTTTATTGTAGAGCCAAAATTAATGAAACAATTTTTTGAAGAGAGACAATTTAAAAATTTTAAGAGAAATTTAAAGGCAACATCTTTATTTTCAGGCTATACATGGTTGTGATGTAAATCGCGCTAAATCTGGGGTATTAAAAGCTTTGGTAGCTTTAACTAAACATCATCCAAAATTAGTGTCATGTGAAATGTTGCAACAACAATTACCTTTCGAAGAGTAAGTAATACAACGAATAAAGAAAGTTTAAAATAATATTTATCATATTCTAATTTACAATTAAAAAAAAAATCACACAAATATTTACAGAAACATTGTAGAGTATTGGCATTTGATATGCACTGATAGCGAATTAACTGGCATTTTACTTGATCATTTTCTACAAATACTCTCCTCTTCATGTTTATATGAACCCAATGAACCATGTGTGGATAGACAAAAGATTGCTAGTATACAACCATTTGCTATATTTTGTGCTCTACACAAAATGATGCCATGCAAAGATATTAAAGAGGTAGAGATATGCTTAACTTGATATTTTTGTAGCCTCTATTAATTATATAATGTATTTATTTCTAGCAATTAAAATTGAAATTTCCGGAATTATTTACCATGCTCTTAACATCTTTGGCATCATATACAAATTTAGCAGCTCCCATGAATACTGGCGCACGCAGCAATTCGCCTTCATTAGCTTCCAATTCGAGCAATTCCTTGTCATCCGTAACAAAAACCAAATTTGGTTTTGTACCCAATAAAGAAACGGTTAAATTAAATCCTTGTCAAATAATATTAGAAACATTCCAACAGTTTTTGGATAGTTTGGAAATGGAACAAATCTCTACCGTTTTAACGGTTCATACACATTTAGCAAGTAGTACAGATCTCAAAAATTTCATTGAACTTTTAACACCGATGGCTATAGGTGTATCGAATCAAATCATTATTAATTCGAATCAAATGAAACAAGTTGTAAATACTTTAAGCAAATATGTAGCATCACCCTATGATGGTCAACGAGTGGCTGCAGTGGGTTTGTTTTCACGTTTAGTACCTCTCAAGCCCTGTGGTCATGTATCTTCGGTTATAATGAGTCATTTGAGCTCTGCTCTAAGTGATCCTAATGCTGTGGTAAGAGGTTTAAGTATTCAGGGTATGGGTTATGTAGGTCAGCTATCAGAAGAGGATATAGAAAAATATGATGAGACTGCTATAACGGCCTTATTAAAGGGAATTGATGATACAGTAAGGTAGTTTATGTTAAAGAAATTTATATTGCAACAAAAAACCTAAATTTATATTTACATTTTATAGTGATTGCCTGATTAATATTCCCCTGGAAAGTATGCGTGGTTTGGCTCGTATTTTGCAAAATTTACCCAGTGATCGTGTTGAATCTTTTCATGTTTCTTTGGCCATACGTATACGACCATTCTTTGGAAGTTACTCTTTGGAAATTCGTGAAGCAGCTATTATTTTGTTTGGTGATTTATGTCAATCAAAAATGTCACTTAATGATGGAACTTCTTCTCCCAATTCTTCGAATGAAGCATTAAGAGAACAATTAATAGCAAATCTTTTCCCTTTGTTGTTGCATCTAAGCGAGGGTGAAGCAACTATTATTAGAGTAATATTTATGGCCTTAAATTGTAATGATTTATTTTATTTAGTAATCTACTTAATAATTTGTAGGCTTGCAAAGGAACTTTACGTAAAGTTTGCAGTTTATTACACTCGATTAAAATAAATGACATGGCTCAGAGACATTTATTGGATCATGGACAATTAAATTATAATAACTTTGTGGTAGACTTCGTTAAAGTTATTGTAAGTATTTTGAAAATAATTTCGAATTGATACGAAAATTTTGTATTTAGAGTAAAAATTTTGATATTCTTTTAAAAAGAAATAACTACAGACATTTTTTTTAATAAAAAAGAAGACAATATTAAAAAAATTATAAAGAAAAATATTATTTATATGCTAAAAATTTCTCAAAAATTTTTCGAAAAATTTTACTATTTTTAAAAAATCTCAAAAAAATTAAATTTTTAAAGAGGAATAATTAAAAATATATCTTAATTCTATATCCCCTTCATCTAGGCTATGGAACTAACCGATCATATTCAAGATTTTATAGATTCCTGTATACCCAAGTTACGCAGTCAATGGCCAGAAGTTAGGGGTAGCGCTGCTATAGTTATAGGCAAGTTAAAAGCAAAAATTAGCAAAAAATCTCTTTCTAATTTTCTCCTACAATTTCCAGGAATTCTTCACAACTTTCTAACGGAACGTAATACACAAACCGAAGCGGTGGGTAATAAGATAGCTGTTTTGCTTAAAGATGAAAATCATTTTGTGCGTGTTAAAGCAGCCACAGCTTTAGGTTATTTCTTTGGAGATATTTAAAATATATAATCATTTTTATGTTTGTTATTTTTATGGACTTGAAAATAAAAATGCCAAAATTAAAGTATAAAGACTATTAGAAAGATGTAAGGAAATTGATATAAAAAACAAAATTATATTCGTAATGTGATGTTCTAAACTATTCCTCAATTATTATATTTGTATGTTATTATTACAATATTTCGTTCTAATGTATTTTATTTTAAGCACTTGTATATTTATATAATTTGTAGAAAAAATACTTAAACAATTTAAAATTCTTTTTAGTAACTACACCACAATGTGCCCCTATATTATTCACTCACTCACACTTTATGCTATTTTATTATTACCTTTTGCTTATTAAATATTATGGAAAATATTAAATATTTATAAAAGTTATTAAAAAAATGTTGATTGTTTAAAAAGAAATTAATAAAAAATAAACCACATATTTGTTATAAATATTAAAAACAATACCAGATTTTATTTTTTAATATAATTATATAAACGTTAAAATAAATTAAATACATAATAGTTGATACTCTAGAAGTTATTTACATATTAATAAACGGAAAGTATTGTATACGTCCACTGGACCAGCCTATGGTTAAGACAGAATCTGAATTTTTACGATTTTTACTTTGGAAACAAATATAAGAAGGATATTCATCCCCTATGCCAGTTATAAAGCAAGAAGGAGACATACTCAAATTAAACTTTTGAATACAAGTAGAAAATATGGCAATACAAGGAGAATCTTTAAAAGTTATAGCCAAATATAAACCATTCGGATCCCAGGCTACACTTTGAGGCAGGCCACCAACTTCACGTTGTCCAACGGTAATTTTAGTTAAATCTGCTACAGGTAAAGCCTGTTTGGGAGCAGAACCAGCTAAAATATAAAGCAAATATGTAATTAAGGAAAAAATATAAATATATAGAATTATCTGTAGGCAGCATTATACAAATTATTAGCGGTATTCCAGCGGTAATTCACCTGTAGCTTGCCTTTACTTTTGGTTTATTATTGGCAGTTTTCTTTTTAGAAGTTGTAAAGAAATTATATCGCTAATAATATTTGCAATTTAGCTTAACATAATTTCTACTGCCTTATTCTTATTAACAAATACTATTCACGTATAAAAGTACTTACTTTGAAATAATTGTTCTTCGAAAAATTGTAAACGATATAAGATGGGTTCTACAGAAGTAACAAATAAGAGAAAACCTCCACAAGGTGACCAACAAGCTGATTGTATGGTACCAGCAGTTATGGTCCATCTTTCAGGTTGCCATTTTTTATCACAAGACCAAACACGAAATACATTTCCTACTGTAGATGAGAATAGACAGGAACCATCTGGTGACCATTTTAATAGGGAACAGGGTGGTCCTACTCTTTTTAGAGCAGTATTTTGCATTTTGTCCACATTCCATATTAAAACATCTGTATCGCCTATAGAAGCCGAAGCTAAAAGAGTTCCATCCGAATTCCATTGTACCGAAGTAATGGGACAATGATTAGGACTTTTGAGATAAGGATTAAATTAATTATATATACATATTTTTTAAAAGAAAAAAATCTGTAAACATAGAATAATTTTCTGCCTACAGAACATTTTTAACAACGTACTTTTTTAAGAATACCGCTTGTGAAGTTGAACGTGTGATATTCATATTATTATCCATTGTCCAAAGGCAAATACCTCGTTGACAACCAACAGCTAGTTCTCCTGCACTGTAGGGACGCCAGGCCATTGAGGTTATCCATTTTTGTGAAGCACTCTAAATTTTACATTTTAAAATTTCTTTTATATTTTACTTTACGAACTTATCATAACACTATATATCTGATATATGTATATATTTCAAAAATATACTGCTTTGAGTAAGAAAAAACAGCTTCTCTCTAAGCAAAACGTTATACAATGTATTTTCCTATTTAGTAGACAACCTTCTATCACTTACTTTCAATACTGGAACAATAGCCGGTTCATCCGTATAAATCCGTACAATATCGTCTAAACCGGCAACGGCAATTTTAAAACAATTTGGATGCCAAACAATACAACGTATATATGATCTTATCCAATCTCTATAACAAATAATCATTAAATACACATACAAATATAATGCTTTTAAATCTAAATTACCTTGTCTCTGAATGTTTCGCAATACTTGCAATACCTTGTTCTTTCATATGAGGAAATACTTTCGATTTCAAACGTTTAAAGAAATCTATAGCACGAAAAGTAAATTCAGCTGTAGAAGAAATCATAGGATTATAATTGGCCGTTTGACTATCTCTAGCTTCATTGAGTGCTTCAGTAAAACCACTTTCAAAGAATGTGCGTATAATACGTTTGAGAACACCTTCATTGACGGGTACCATGACATTGCGCCAAGAATCCACGCATTTATTTGCCAAAGAAGAACCCGCTATAGAAGTGCTATTGAACGCATCACAATTTAAATTTATTTCGGGGTAATATTCTAGCTGCAGAATTAAGTAAGTGTGAAAACAGAAGTAAAAATTATTTCCAAAATGATTCTTACCACATAAGAATTTCCTTGTATTTCACGTTGTGGCAAAACACACAAACGTCCAGTTCTTTCACAAACTGGCACCATGCCTGGTGAGTGTAAGCTGGACATATCTTGTAGAGAAACCATTTTGCTTATTTTTTTTAAAACATTAAAATATCACTCACTACTTTATAATTAAAACCAACTTTTTTTGTGCAGTAGCTTAAAAAATGCCGGTGAAAATGTTGTTTAAAAACTCATTTGTTTGCAATGTAGCCACAGATTTTATTGCATTTAAGCGATTTTTTGTACTAAAATTAAATGGCAACCATACTTGGTTGTAAAATATAGTATGTTTAAGTGTTGTACATGTACATGCTAAAGATATGCATGTACATAAATATTATATCACCAACTTTCGATAAACGTATTATTTCGAATTTCTATTTTGTAATAAAAATTTGTGTTACTTGTTTTCAATTATAAACACGATTAGAAAATTGTTTCTTTATTTTAACAATTAATTATTTTGAGAACAAAAATTCGTGGTATGACTTTCTTAAATCTATATATTTTATAATTTGAAGAAACGTTTTTAAATCTACAAATATTAAATCAAATTTTTCTACAACAAATTTTATCAATAAAAAATCGTAATTTTAATAATAACATTTTAAAAATCTATTTTAATTTCCACAAATTAATTTTAAATATTTTTACTAGAATTCAATATATAAAAATTATATATTATAATATCTATGATTAGTTAATTTTTATTTTGAATAGATTGAAACAATAAACATATTATTGAAAAATCGCAAATATCACAATTTTTACAAAAATTATAAAGATATAATTACATATTTTGTTATAACAATTAAAAAAATTATTGAAATAAATTACCCATATGATAGATCAGTTTTTAAATCATACTTGTTTCGTTTGAAGTAAACATTTATATAAAATAAATTGTTTGAATTGTTATCAAATACATGAAAAACCGTTAATAAAATTGCAATAAAAAGGGTTAATATATCATAAAGTTGCCACACTTGACATTAAAAAAATTACACCTTATGGTAGCACTTATTTTACAGTTTTACCGTTTCTCTTTGTATTCACCTTTCGTATCTTTTTTATCTTTCGTAATATTCTTTTTTTCTCAACACATAGAAATGTCAAAATTTTCTTATTTGACAAAATTTCTATTTTTGTACAATTAATTTAGCATTTAATTTATTTATTGGTGTAAAATTAAAGGAAATTTTACATTTATTTTTTAGAACAATAAATTTGTAGTAAAACAAAGGTCAAAATTAACAACAAATTTATAAAGTCGAAAGGTAGCAGAAGTAAAAAAATAACACCAACAAAAGAAGCAGATGTCAACCAACGAATTACTTTGTACGATTTTATTGGTTAAGGGAAACGTAAAATTTAATAAAAATTTAACTATAATAAAAAAATATATATAATTAAAAAAATCATATATATAAAGTACTTTGGTAAGTGAATGTGGTTGGTTAGTTAATGATGGTGTTAGTACACTTTTTCTTAACAAAATTGGAGTAGTAATTAAAAAAAAAAAATATTAAATTGTGTTAAAAATACGAATTTCATCGGATTTTATATGATTTTTGTTCACTAAATGTAAACAAAGCCAAAGCAAACAAATCAAAAACAGTTTGTTAATAATTGTATTATTAATTTGCTAAATACATTCACACCTTTAAGGTAGCAAATAGTAAGTAGTTTTGTTGTAGATTATTGACCTGCCTTTAGAAAAATTTGATAAAGTAATGAAATAGTAAACAATTTTATTTGTTTGTATATTTGTTGTACATTTTTCATAAAGTGGGTCAGTACTTGTAGTTTTTGTTATTAATTTTTTCATGATTAACGTCATTAGGGCATTCCTAACCTTGGAATTGTTTTTTTTTTCATAAGTATAGTAATATATAATGATGATAAGAAAATAAAATGTTCTTATTAATATTTTCAATTTAAATTAAGCACAAGTTTATGACATCACATTTATGTTCGTTTTAAACTGATATTTTTTTGTATTTACATAGGTTATCCGGAAGTATATCATAATAAGCACATGATTTAAATTAGAGGAAAGAAGAATTTGGAATAATTTCTGCTTTAATATATTGTGCTTCAATATATTGTTGTTGAGCAATAATGGCTGGAGGCGCTGCTTCAGTATTGCGTAACAATTCCGAACAACGTAACAATTCTTCGGCAGCTATTAATGGGGGAGATAATACAGGAACTTCTCCCTATTCACGCACACAACAGCCAAATTTTATGCTAACCTCACATTCAGAGGCTCTGCTGCAAGGTCTAAATGCTCTAAGATGTTCGGATAAACTTTTTGATGTTACACTAATAGTGGAGGGTAAAACTTTTAAGGTAATTTATTTGTTGGAATATTTATATTAAAGAAAGTATAAAAAATAATTAATAAGTGAAATTAACAAAAATCCAAGTTTTTGTTTTATAAAAAATGTCTTATATTTCATTTTTTACAATATTTTCCATATTTTCTAATTTTATAAATGAAAAAATCTTTTTCCTAAGAAGCTTATAAAAAATTGTTTTCTTAAACTGATCAAAAATTAAATTTTCTAGGAAATTTTTCAAATATCTTTTTGTAGAAAATTGTTAAAAAAAATTATTTTTTAATAGAATTCAAAATTTTTAAAAAAGTTGTTTTTATTACGAAAGTTTTTTAAGTTATCTTTCTACATTTTTCGATAGTATTATTCTTTAAAGTCATTTCTCCAAAATATTTTATGTGGAAATTTTTAAGAGTTTTCGTTTTATACTAACATTTCCAACAATTTTCTATGGCAATTTTTTCCTATCCACTGAAAACATAATTTTTTTTTTTTTTTTTTTAATATTCATTAAATTTAATTCTGAGTATTTTTCCAGGCTCATCGCGTAGTTTTGGCCGCTTGCAGCGATTACTTTTGCGCCATGTTTACTGATGCCATGCGTGAGGCCCGACAATCGGAAATAAAACTCAATGGAGTCAATGCCCGAGGCATAGAACTACTCATTGAATATGCCTACACTTCAAAACTAGAATTAGATCGCAACAATATACAAGATGTTCTTTCAGTTTCGACACACGTTCAAATGAAAGCCGTTATTGAGGCCTGTTCAAATTATCTAGAATCCCAAATTGATTTAGAAAATTGTGTAGCTATTGCCGCTTTAGCCGATCTCTATGCCCTAGATGTTCTTAAGCGTAAAACGTATCGATTTATTTGCGCTCGACTCGATGAATTTTCTCAAACTCCGGACCTTGTTAATCTAACATGGGATCAATTGGACTATATACTATCATGTAATTATCCAGTTGACTGCAGCGAAGAAAGAGTATTACAAATAACATTGCAATATTGTTTGGAGACAAGACTAAAATGTGATTTGGCTCGTATGTTATTTAGTAAAGTCCGTTTTCAACAAATCGGAACAAATGCTTTAAATACACTTCTATCAAATGCCGAAACAGCTGAAGAAGATTCTCAGCAATATGTAGATATAATAAGAGCAGAGGTGGCAAAACAAAACCAATTGAAAAAACATTCAAATGAAAGTGAAGAAGTGATATCTTTAAGTGTCTTAACCAATTCACGCGGCATGGAATTGGCTTTGGTAAAAATTGGAGGCTTCGAAACGAATGGATTGACAAATCAAATAAGTTGTTATTTGCCATCGGTAGGCAAATGGGAAGATCTTACTGTGATTCCTCATATAGAGCAATGTAAGTTTTATACAATTTGCAATATATATTTATACAATCATTGTTAATTTTAGGTAATTATGGAACTGCTGTCTTGGGCAATGATCTTTATATTGTGGGTGGTTCCTATGACGTTTGTTTAAAAGAATATATACATCCTTTTGGTTTCCGTTATTGTCCAACTAAGGACAAATGGAAAACTATAGCTCCCATACAAGCTGATCGTTGTCGTTTTTCTTTGAATGCCATGGGCAATAATTTCTTATATGCTGTTGGTGGTGTTTGTGAATTAAATGATATTGATGGAGATCATTATGCCAACGAAATGGCCACTTCAAATTGTGAACGTTATAATGCCAGTGTAGATCGTTGGGAATATTTACCCGCTCTATCAGAGAATCGTAGTCAACATGCTGGTGTGGTTTTGGGTGATAAATTGTATATATCAGGTAAAGATTTTTAAAATTAGTAGAAATTTTCAAAAAAAATTTTTTTAGTAAATTTTCAAAAATTTCCTTTTTTTTTAAGAAATTTTCAAAAATCTCCATTTTTAGGAAATTTTTCAAAAATTTTCCTTCTTTCGTAAATTTTTAATTTTTAGGCAATTTTTCAAAATTTTTTTTAGGAAATTTTTTTAAAAATTTCTTTTTTTTAAGAAATTTTTCAAATGTATAGTATAATTTTTCCCCCCTCCAGGTGGAATTGACCGCCATATGGTATTAGCCTCTCTTTGGAGTTTAGATGCAAAAACCGAAAAATGGAACAAATTGTGCCCCATGCCCACTCCCAGAGCTGATCATATACTCATAGCATTTGATCAACATATTTATGCCTGTGGAGGCTGGTATGAAGATCCCTTAACTGAATCCCGAGTTTTAGCAGAAACCATTGATGTTTACGATGTGTTAACAGATACTTGGTCAACTGAAACAAAAAATCCAATGCCAAAATATTACACCGGAGTAGCAGCTGTAAAAAGACGTATCTATTTCATAGGTGGTCTACTCTCAACAAATACCATAAATCGTGCCACTTCAGCGGTACAATGTTATGATTTAGATACCAAACAATGGTCATTTAATGTAGAATGGGAATATCCTAAGGAAGTATGGGAATGTACTTGTGCTGCATTTTATGTGCCCCGAGAAAGAGATGATTTTGTTATGTCATTTTATGGAATGTAAAACAGAAGGCAACAAGGGTAAAAAAGAGGATTTAAATATAAAATATTCATATTATTTATAAATAAACAAAAAACCATATAAATTATTTTGTACTTTTTTATATATTTAAAATACGTAAAAAACGCGTTAAAATGTTATAATATTTAATTTTTAAATAAGTCTAGTTCTACTTTTTTCTTTATATAACAAGTATTTGTAAATATGTTTAGAATTGAAAGAAAAATATTTAAAATAAACTTCAATTCTTGCTGAATTTATAACTTTTACATATAAGAATATACATTTTTTTCTTTTTACAGTTCATGGTATTTATGAATCTAAAGAAATATTTAAAATTAAATTTTATTTTATATAAAAATGCCTATTTTATTGTAAGTTTATAAATAATTTTCTTTAGAAATACGTTTTTATATATATTATTATTATTTTAATATATTATTTTGATATATTGCACTAACAAATTGTGAATTTATTTTTTTAAATCTCCTAATTTAATACTTTACTGTTTTTGTATTATTATTGTTATTTTAATTTTACTTTTTATTATTTTAATTGCAGAATTTGCTGAAAATATTTAATTATTCTTGTAGTTATGTAATAACTTACGTAAATATATACATACTTTCTTTTTTACTTTTTTATATTTGTGGCAGGGCCATTTTAATGAAATGAAATTTGTATGTAAAATGAATTATTATATTACATTAATTTACTTACTCAAAGTACATGTAACCTAGTAGAAAACTGTATTGAATTCTTATAAACATTTGTTTTTTTTTATTGTAAACTTTAAAACCTTTTTCTCTCGAAAAAAGAATATTTCAATGAATTAGAAATTTGATCATTAAATAAATAAATAAAAAAATACAGTGAAATATAATATTAACAATTTACAAATGCAAAATGGCTTTTATTTTTTTGATTTAAAAAGATTAGGTAAAATAAATGAAGTCAACATATTTTTGAAAGAATTATAAAAAAGAAATATAATTTAATTTCAAATAGATGAGATAAATGCTATTGTTAAAAAAGACAGATATAAATTTCTAATCATTTTTAAAAGTGTTTATTTTTCAAAATTATTTATAGCACAGTATAAAAAACAACCGAATGTCTAGATTAAAAAGTTGATCTTTTCTGCAAATGTGTAAATGAATTCAAAATGTTTTGAAATAGAATTAAAATAAGACATCATTTCGTATAAAATGATTTCTAAAGGTCGACTGCATGGTGAAGCCAAATTTCTTAGTAGCTTCAATTTAAAAGTAAAGCAAAGGACATAAATTTTTAGACATTGATTTGTTCAATAAATTGTTATGATAAAAATTAAAAATATACAAATTATGTGGATTTCCAAGTGATCAAGAATGTACTATTCTTTGTACAATATATCCAGTTTTTTGGAATATAAATGTTTTAAGTGTTCGACATGGAGAAAAGCAAAATACCCGGCCGAAGTAAGGTTACACATAATAACCTTAATTAAAACTTATAAAATATTTTTTTTCTACCAGGTAGTGGTAATCTGGTAAAACAAGATAAACGGACTTCAAGATATTTGTTACATTATTAACGTTATTGAAAATGCTCTTTAAACTTATTTTTTAAAATCAAAAATACATTAAACTTACCTAAAACATGATTGAAATTGTTGCAAAACATCTTTCCAATTACAAACAATTATTCATTGTTTTTCTTATTTTATCCATTATGTTGACACTGATATTTTGTTATACTTTTGTATACGATAATTTTTTTATTCCTTTAATAAAATTTTATTAAAATTGTTGTAAAACATCTTTTCAATTACAAACAAAAATTCATAGATTTTTTTATTTCATCCAGTAAATTGACACTTTTATTTTGTTAAACTATACTCATATTTTGTTACACTTTTGTATACGATAAAAACTTTTTAATTGTTTTAATAAAATTTTGTTAACAAAAATAATGATTTCACACTATAAAGACAAACATTACGAAGCAAAACTATACCCGCGTCACAAATTGATAACTAACGGTATTTTTGCTAAAGACAAAATGATAACAGGGTTGCATAAAAAGTTATTAAACTACTATGACTTAAAATAATAACTGTGTGTTGAGTAAAAACGTTAATTTGAGAGAGACCATTTTTAAGTAAAATGTGAGTAATTCAATAAATACAGTCGTAAGGCAGCTCTGGGTTGAGGAACACGTCTCGGGTCGTCGTAATTATTTCTTAAATACAA
>JACGTJ010000251.1:16084-29910 GCA_014858695.1 Chrysomya rufifacies | reverse complement strand
AAATCGTGTGAAAATAAAAACACTTAAGGTTTTCCGACATAAATTATTACAAATTCTATAGCATATAAAGAAACTTTTTGAGAATTTTGAAACAGTTTAAAACAAATAATAAGTATGGATATCTTATAGACTGAACTTCAGAAATGTTTGTTAAATATAGACACCGATTGAACTGAAATTTGGCTAATGATCTAAGATTAATAACAAGACTTTAAACCTGCTTATTTATATGATTTACTAAACTAAAATTCCCATAATTTTCCTAAGGGATAGGTTGAAATACAGGTCTAATTAATATAATATGTTGCACTTATCTTAAGATCAATAAACTCAACAACAAATTGAGAATTAGCTACAATTGATTCCCATTTTGCTTAATAATATTAGATTCAAAAGAGTGATGTTCATTTTGAAGAAATCATAGCCCGGTTTATAGGCTTTTAAAATAATACTCATACCACAGTAAAATTCACTAACACTATTCGTGTTAAATATCCATTTCTTCTATGTCCCCTCTTAGCTAGTCCAACAACTATAAGAAATCAAAATAATTCACGTTCGTTTAACTGATGTTGCATTAGCAATTTTGTCTTTTATTGTGTGACTGTGTTCAGTATTACACTAAGTGATAAAAATTTAACCTAAAAAAATTCTTCTTTAATTCCGCATAAATGATATTTTATCACCAAATTTGCATATGTCCACTGTAGTCCTTTCACTGCAAATGATTTTCTCATCAAATTTATGCATTCTGCATGTAAAATGAACTAGATTTTCAGCGCATAAACTCATGATTCAATTTCATCTTTGCCTTATTTTTTGCTGGGTAAGATTAAGTGCGTTCCAAAATTTAAATAGTGAAGACATTTGCTAGTAAGTGAAATTCCTTATTTCACAATCATTACTTATTTGCCAGATAAATAAATAATAAAAAATTTGGGGGAAATTTGGTCTATTATCCTTGTTTGTTTTAAAAATCTCAAAATGATTATAAATCATGAAATCTGGCAACAGGGCATTAACGCTTTAGACGCAAAAACTTCCTCAGTCGCGGAGAATCATTTATATGAAAAATGTTCGAAATAATTCGGATAGATTCCACTGATGTTTGGCTCTTGCATTATAGATGTTAACAATTTTTTTTTTTTTTAAATCCTAACATTTTTTAAAGAGAATAACTCCCGTAGTTTTCACAAGTACGGGAGTTATTGGTCCTTGTACATATTCATAACAAATTTTGTCTGCAGAATTACTTGAATATTAAAAAAAAAAAAACGTTTACATGGACTTCCACAGCAAGCCGCTAAACTTTCGTAACAAAAATGTTAACTTCTCTAATAAAACATTCCTATCCATTTCGGCCAAATGCAGCCCAATTCGAAGGTAATAGTGTATCTTTTTCCTATTACATTCGAATTGGGCTACATTGTATATGTAGCGCAGAAGTGTTAAACCAGAGATGTTCTAATTCTAAGAAATACTTTATATTCTTTAGATAGCTGGTTACTCGTTTTGTTTATACATTGTCTCATCGAAAACAATTTCAATAGGTTTATGAATTCAATTTTGGATTTGAAAATTGTGGTATTTCAAAAACATTTAAACCAATTTGTTACATGCTTTCGATGGTGGAAACGCAATTTCAAAATGAAAGTCATGTTTTCATGAACAATGCGAAGTTAACACGAAACATTAGCCAATTTAAGCGTTTTTAAACTGACATTTTAATAACGGTTCCAGCGTTATTAAAATTTGGGAGCATATATATTTGAAAGGCTCTCTCAAAGCAATAAGATTCTATAGACCTCAAATCAAAGCTGTATTGTTTTTAAACTTTGATTAGCTTCAAAAAAGGATTGCGATCAACCCAAGATCAAAAGCAGCAATCATTTTGGTTAACTTTGCATGTCAAGCAAACGTTTTAATACAGGAATTATTTTAGAATATTGTGAGTATAAGTATAGCTCTGAATTAAGGTGTAGGTACAAATTTCATTAAAAAAACATTAATCAAAACTGAATAATAGCTTAGTGATGCCAGCTTTGTATATCCTTTTGAAGGTCATCCTCACTACTTTATACATTTATGTATATATTACACTGGAGTTGTAATAACCATATTATTTTCTTCAAATTAAGAGCTTTTCAAAGTACAACGGAGTTGTTATAAAAAAAGACTTTAACTAAACAAATGGCATTCGATAAATTTGGAAACCTTAGTGATGTCTTTGAAGGACTTTGTCACTAACTCAAGTTGTAATAAGCTGAACATTTTTCTCCAGTTAGGAGATTTCAAACTAAAAGTAATAGTTATAAAGAAAAAGTGTGGTAGCTCATATTTTGAAATAAGTTTTATTTAATTCGTAAATCTTTTTATTATAAAAAAAATCTCAATTTCGTTTTTACAAAAAGAGCCTGATAAGTTGTAAGCAAAACTATTTCTTGGCTGAAATCCATTGTGATATCTAATTCAGGAAGAAAATTACAAAATATTTTAAATATGAAATAGAAATTTAAAAGTATGGTAATGTTTCGAAGGGTTCTTGAGCATTAATATAAACATTGTAGTAGGTTTTTGACTAATTATGTTTTTTTCTTTTTTAACATATAAATAATTATTTCAAAATTTTTTAATCTAAAATTTGAGAAACGAAACAAACTTTAAATTTAAAAAGTAAAAAAATTTTCATTAAATTTCTTTTGCTCAAATTTAAGCAAAACACTTTCATTTCTTCAGTAAATTCGAAAATGTTTTCTGAACAAACAAGAAAAAACGATTTTGAAGTTTTTGTTTTTGTATTACTTTAACCAATTGAAAGACAAATATAAGGATTAAAAAAAAAACTCAAAATTTCTTTGTCATATGTAAAAACAAATTCTATTGCTTTAAACAACTATTTTTAAAGAAACACAATTAGTTGTTAAAAAATCTTTAAAAAAAAATCATTTTAAAACAAATTTTTGAGGTTAACAAAAAAAACTTTCCTTTTTTTGCATTGGGAAATTTGTTTAACTTTTCTCTCAATTAAATGTTAATATTATTAAAAATTTTACTAATTTTTATATGTTTTTAATAAATTTTGTTCTGTAAAATGTTTGAAATTTTCAAATTTTTCCATAATTTTTTGGAGTTTAGATTTAAAGATGATGATGTTGTTGTTGTTGTGTTTGCTAATTCTTTGTTGATTTTTCTGATTTTATTAAAATTTTTAATATTAGAAGGAATAATAAGAGAAGCAAGATTATTTAAATTTTTCTTTAGGGTATTTGTATTTGGATTATTATTATTAATAACTTTAAATTTTTGTATATTATTTTTAGTTTTATAACTATTATTATTAATAATAGGTTTAATAATTTTAAATTTATTATTATTTTTATTATTAATTAAATGATGTTTTTGTTGTATATATTTAATAGTTTTAGTTTTAATTAAAGAATTTAATGTATTTTTATTATTAAATGTATTTGTATTAGTATTAATATTTGAAATAGTTGTAATAGTATTTATGTTTGATGTTGATGTTTTTGTTGTTATTTTTAAAGAATTATTTTTTTTATTTTTTATATAATTTAAAGTATTATAATTTTTATTATTATTAATATTATTAATAATATAAATTAATGGTTGTTTATTCTTCTTGTTGTTGTTTTTGTTGTTGTTGTGTATATTACTACAAAATTTTGTAGTTGTTGGTAAAAAATTTACATTTTTATTATTAATACTAAACTTAAGGTTATTATTTAAATAATTATGTTTATTATTATTATAATAATTTTTATAATTAAACAACTTCTTATTACTATTAATTATATTATCATTACTATTACTATTATTACTACTAAAATTATTATAATTTCCCATTAAATTATCATGATTATCATTATTTAATTGTGTTTTTAAATGAACTTGTTGTTTTTGTTTTAAAGGGATTTCTTTTTCTTCTTCTTCTTTTTCATCTTTTTCAAAATCTATTATTTCATTTTTATATTTCTCATTTAAATGTTTATTTGTATTTAAAGTATTTTTAATAATATTCTTTTTATTATTGGTTTCTTTAATTTGAACATTCGATTTAAAAGTTTTTTTAGTTTTTGCTGTAGAAAACTTATTACAAGTAGTTGTTAATGTATAGTGTTGTAAAGTGTTTGTTTTTGTTTTAATGGTGGGCATTATTTCTTCATCTTCTTTAACCTTAAAAATTTTATTTATTTTATAAATTTTATTTTCATTTTTCTCAAACGCTATTAAATCATTTTTCTCTTGTTCATCAACTACTTGTTTTTCGATTTCTACAAATTCCTGTAAATTATTTTCAAATTCCTTATTAATTTTAAGTCTAAACAAAACATCATCTCGTTTTGAAACATCATTTTTTACATTACAATTATCATTCTCAACATTATCATCGTCATCATCATTATTTCTATACTCATTTGTTTTTGCTTCTGTCTGCTGCAGCTGATGTTGATGTTGGTCTAGATGTTTATGTTGCTGTTGTTGTTGTTTGTAATGATGTTTCTCGGATGTTTTATGCAAATTTTTTAACGCAACTTTATTTTTATATTGTTGCTTAGTATAATATTGTTGTTTTTGTTGAACATCTTCAAATTGTTGTTGCTGTTTCTGTTGTTTTTCATTTGGGAGGCCGCGAAATCAAGACAGTTGCTTGGCCACAATAACACCGGGACGACATTGTTTAACCGCTGTAGTACTTATAGTTATATTACCGCCCGCACTTGCTGTACTCGTACTACTGCTTTGTCCAACTTTTGTTATTGTTGTACTGCCGCCAGCGGCATTAGTTTGAACTTTAAAAATGGCGGTGGGTGTAATAGTTTGATTAGCCGCCACTGAATTTACAGTAGCTGTACCACCTACATTTGTTGTTCCTATCGCTGATGTTACCGCCTTAGTAACATCTTTTTGTATGACAGCAGTACCAGCTTTAGTTAAGGTCATGGCTGTGCCTCCACCACCCACAATAGTAACCTGTTTGCTGCCTCCTTTTAGCTGCAAGAAGGGTCTTAATTCGGCCAAAGTTTTACGTTGAGCCACCACATGTTGTTTTGTAGTTAAAGCCAAGGGGGCATCTTGTCCACCCACGCCTCTTACTGCTTGGGTTTGTACCAATACTTTATGCTGTTCACCATTACTATCGGTAAACAAATGATCACCTTCCAAATGGCGTATCGCTTCCACAATGGTTTCAAGATTTTGCCGTGAACGTGTTAAACCGCTAGTTTGTTCGATTTTTTCGGTTTTAACCTTTTTCAAGGTGGTATCTGTTATGCGTTCTACCTCAACTTTGGGTGTTGCTTTAATAGCTGCTTGTAAAATGGGCTGTAACATGGCGGGTGTGGGTGAATTGCCCTCGGCATAGGCTTTTGCTATAGCATTAACTGCCACCTCTTGTTCGGATTCCGTCGAGGAGGACGACAATACAACTTCTTCATGTACATTATCCTCGGTTATAATTTCTGCTGCAGCTGCTGCCGCCTCGCTATCCAATTCCTCAATAGTCGAGCATACTACCACCTGTTGTTGGCCCGTCAATTCATCGATTTCCACATATGAAAACTCTTCACACTCATCACTACGCAGTATATTACCGGTATGTTCAATAACTTCACGGGGAATGTAAGTGGTAGTAGTGGTTGTGCCATCAGCTTCATCTGCCTCCACGGCTGAAGGTTGGGGTGCAGTAGCTACTGAATACAATTGGCGTTTAATCATTTGCAATTCTTCCTCCAGCATTGTACGCAAACGTTTTTCCTTATACAATTGTTCTTTAAGTTCAATCATTTCCTTGGTATTTTGTTGCAGTAGAATTTGGGCCTTATTATTAACTGCTACTGTGCTTCCAGCAGCATTTAACAAAGTCATAGGTTCTGGAGACATAGAACCCAAACCCTCATCTGATGAATCGCTTATAGTTTGAACATTGGCTACATTATCGGTTAATTTGCGTTTCTTAATGGCTACCCCTGTTAAATTATCACCACTAGTGCCTTCTTGAGTGACTGTATTGCCAACACCTGCTGCACTATTTCCAGTGCCAGCTTCATGTTGTCCTAGTTGACGTTTTAATTGGCTATTTTGTGCCAAAAGTTGAGTTTTTTGATTTTCCAATTCACATATGTATTGCGAAGTTTGTTGGAGAATGGCAGCCTAAAAAGAAGAAAATAAGAAAATTTTATTAATCATTGATTAGTTGAGGTCAAAGTTGAATTTACAATGTAAATCAAACGAAAATTAAGAGAAAATTTCACTTGACTCAAATTACATCGATTTAGAATTAAATGAGACCTGAATCTGAAATAGACTAATGCCCTAAAACTGAACTGGAATTCAAAAAGATCAGAATTAAATCTAATCTAGAACTGAATGGTACTTTAAACTAATCTGTCCCCTAAAACTAGAAAAAAATCTATAACTGAACCAGAACTAAACATTAAACCAGAACTGAACTAGAATTTAACTTAAACTCAACTAGAACGGAACTAGAATTAAACTCAAACTGAACTAAATCTGCACTAGAAATAAATTGAACATCATCTAGAACTGAGCCAAAACATAACTAGAATTGAATTATAACTGATCTATAGTCGATACAAAACTGTACTATAATTGAGTAAAATAGAACAAGAACTAGAATAGAACTAGGACTGAATTCGAACTGAACAAGAATTAGAACTGATCTCTATAACTCAACTACAAGGACTAACCATAAACTTAAATTCAAAATAATAACATATTTTACGTAAAGACTTTACTCATTTAAAGTGTTAATACTCCATTAAAAATATCCGTCCAAAGTTCCTTCTATCTTTTGAAACTGCAAAATATCGTGTGTGATCAATTGCATTAAAATTCTGTGATTTTTTTTAAAGATCAAACAAATTAACGTAAGAAATAAAAGATTTCATTTTGCTCATTTATTCTATGGACTTACAACAGCAATAATAATAAAAATATATTTTCTAACAATGCCAAATGTCAGTGACCGTCATTGGAATGCAATTATGCATCATTGCTTGAAACCAAGCAATATACAACAGCAAATATACACACATACATATGTATGTATGTACATACATACAATATAAAAATATCAAAGAGACACAATGTTCGACATTTCAGTTAATAAAAAAAAAAGAAAAGCAACAACGACAATAAACATATGAGAACATGGTATGTAAATAAATTGGTAGGCGCGCAACTTATAAAGCTGTGACGGTTGAAATAGCATTAAAAATGTTTACATACAATATACATACTTACATACATATGTATATACTTGTTTATGGAAAAACAAATTTTCTCACTGTTTAACTAGATATTTGTTGCTGTTTTTATTAAAGAATCTTGGAAAAAAATGCAGGTCAAAATTTATATATGCAAAAAATAATTTCATCAAGTATTAGGCTTACAGAAAGTTTTTAGTTTTTGTTTTTACTGAGAAAAGAAAGTTTGCAAAATGAAAGTTTAGGTCTTAAACTTCCTCTTGAATTATTAAAGTAATGGGAAGTTATTTATCTGTTAAACTTTTGTATTAATGATATTTTACAAGATTGTGTTAAAAGGGTCACACTGAATAAGCGAATACACAACGAAAGCTATTTAGGCTTGAACATAATAATAAACTTTCCTTATATAACAAGCGTCCATGCTGTCCATTCTGCAGGTGTCAATTATAGACCATCTAATTACAATACCATTTAGTGCTGAATCATTAGGTCATTGCATGCCACAGATTCATCGAAGGTCGTGGCCATGTATTGTGTCTGATATCATCGAGATCATACCAATTCCACTAGATGAAAGCTTATATTTTTTTTTAACTTTACAATGTTTGAATTCAACGCTTATATAAAACATTAAGCAAAGTACCAAAAGAAAGCTGTCCAATTTCCCTTGCGGACATTTTACTTGCATTAATATCTCCTTGAAAAACTATACATGAATTAGGCAACCAAAGAGATGCTAAATGGCCCAGATCATCAGAAAATACACAACAAAAGTGTGCTTTAATCCATCCCTATCCAAATGAAATAATAAAACCAAAAGTCCTGTCGAAATTTAATCACTTCTGTTCTTGTCCGCTGTTTGTTGAGATGACTTAGTACCCAAATGCTTAGACGGGGTAGATTCGTTTTATAATCTACACAATCGTAGATGGATAGGATTTAATATGTTTGTGTCTATTGAAATTGCATTATTTCATATATGTACATATTTTCTCGCGGAATGAGGATTGAAACCTATAACTCTCTTAAACAGGTATTTATGTATATAATTTATTGAAATGAAATACCATTTTCGATTGGCCCATAACCTCTGATAAACCCGATACAAATGTTAAAGAGTGAAATCAAAAATCAAAAGTTTATTCAAATGTTACAGACTTATTAAATATTAAATAGCGACGTCGGCAGCTAACAACAATAATTAACATATTGTGCAATAAAAACAACAAACGGGGAAAAAATGCCGCCAATTAAAATTGCAAAAATTCTTAAAATCGAAAAAAATAACAAGTAGAAATAAATTGTATACAAGAAAATGTACAAAAACAACAGTAACAAAATGCCGGTAATTTAAATTAAGCACACATTAAAACAACAACACAGACATTTTATTATTACAACAACCATATATAAAAATTAAAAATTCAACAACAACCAAAAAAAGGGCCATCAACACTTTGGTGGGGCTATGAGGGAGTCTTTATATATTGATAAAGAATTGCACACATATTGCAACAACAGCTAGAAAAAAATGTAAACAAATAATAAAAATAACAACAATACTACTACGCTCATATGTTTTTAGCGGCTTTTGTTGTTATTGTGTTTGTTTTTATATATATATTTTTTTCTCGATTGCTGTTGTATTTTTTTATCGTCTCTTTAATTTCTGTCTTTACTTCTCTGTGTATTTTGTAAACAATTTATTCAATTTTCGTTTTTGTGGTGACTGTACTTTTTTGTTGTTCCTTCTACATAAGTGTGTGTGTATTTGAGTATTATGGGTAAATAACTGAAACGCGCGGCTTTTGTATAGTAAAATACACTACTCTCCACAAATCATTATTAGTGTAGTTGTTGTTTCTTTTGCTGTTTAGCAAAACAATAAACAAACAAAAAATACAACATTCGCCGCATTGTTGAGCAAAAAAAAAACACATTTGTATGTTTCTTTTTCCATTCTATTCATAACAAAATAAATACGGAATGACTAAAGCAAAACAAATACAAATCATAAGAAGGCAATAAGCAGACAGAGGAATCAAAATAAAATGAAACACTAAAAACACATGTTTTTTTTATTTTCAATTTCTCATAAAATCGAGAGAGAGAGAGAGAAACAGAATGAGAGCGTGAATAATGTTAAAACGGAAATATTAAGTAACAAGTGTGAGTGTAGAATAGATAATTAAAATTGTTTCTTTCTCTTTCTTTCCTCTATTTCTTACTTCCATCACACCTTGCAGCAACAACAACAATAATATATAGCAGCATAACCATATGCTTCATTTCCAGTTTTCCAAAAATAAACACAAAAAAAGCGAAAACTTCCAATATGTACTATAAGGTTGAATGACTAAAATAAAACAAAGAAGAAAAAAATTCAAAAACTACGCCAAGCAGCTGATGTTTACACACCCATACAAATAATGTACATACAAACACAAAACATGCTATATTATCCCTGAACTAGTTTATGAAAATCTTGCAGAAAAAAAATATTTTTTTTCTAGTGTAGCTGTCTAAATGATAATTAAAATTTTAGCAAAAAATTATAATATTTTTGAAAATTATACGTTTTTTATTAACAACCTAGTTGCCTCTGTTTAAACAGTTAGCCATGAATTTAAAGAGTACGAAATTTTCCATCACTGTTCTAATATATTGAACTTCTATAAATGGCGCGCCTTGCAGATTTAAATACATACACACACACTATTAGAAATATGTATATGCAAAGAAATAATGAAAATATAAATAAACTATTGATTATATTTATAAATAAACTAATCATTATATTTCTTTTAGTGTATAAACTGTATTTTTAGAGAAAATATAAAATTTAAAGTACAACTGCAAATATTGGCTTAAGTACGACCGGCTTCTTTTTTAATAAATTAAATAAAAATCCCTTTAATATCACTTTGAAACACAGGTCGGGGTCAGAAAAGTTTAAATGTAAACACAAATAGAAAAACATCTTTATTTTGAAAAAACAAAACTAGACCTAATGACCATGCATGTGTTTTTTCTCTCGATGTTTATTGTGAGAAATGCATATACATAGTGTGTCAATGGTTGCTTTGTTTTTAAACGGGCTACGTGATCTTAGTCAAGTAATTTTTATAGAACAAATTTCTATAATAGAAATAATATAATACAAGGATTAGAGTTTATACCACATATATTTCTATTTAAAAGAAGCTAATGATATGGCAGCTTTTAACATGAATTTGTACATGGCGTAACTAAAAAGGTGACGGAAACTCCAAGACGGCAAACAAATAATTTTATGGGACACGTTCGTTTGTCAATTTGTAAAAGGTGGCAAAATAATTTACGGCCAAACGCACAAATACAGTTAAAATGAGAACATGAACTTGTATCGTTTACTGCAAATATGCTGTGAATTCAACACGCTTTAAATTTTTTATAATTTTTATTTGAACGTAAAATTATCACCACTACCGATATAAAAACGATAACTAATAGTTGTCTAATTGAAAATGATATTTTGAATTTGACAACACATGAGGGAATTTCATTCCCTTTCATTTTCAATTTGACAACTATTTGTTATCGTTTTTATATCGGTAGTGCTGATAATTTTACGTTCAAATCAAAATTATAAAAAAATTTAAGCTTTTTAAGAATATGGCGGTGGTCAAATCCTACTATGCTACCATTTGTACGATTTTAAACGAGTTACAAAATATGTCGTATATGTCTTCGATGGATTTAGATGAGATTTGATTGAGTTGACATTTGAATGAACTTGTATTTATTGGCAATTTGTATAATATTGACAATTTGATCGTTTTTGATTCTTGCAATGCCTAATCCAATTATTAACTTCTAAGGCGTAACAAAATAAGATATGGTTACAAGCGAATTCATTAATTTTTGTTTATAGGAAGTTTTGACATTTGACATAAAAAAACAACATTTATTGGCACAACTAGATATCAGTTATGAATAACTCATAAAACATTATTGTATTTTCTTATTGTTAAAATATTTTATTTTGGTTAAAAACACAAATGTAAGGAATGTAATATTTCATAATATTTAACATTAAATTCCTACAAAATCACTTTATGCATTATTCACGCCTTTTAAATATAATTATAAAAACATAATTTTTTTGTTTCAAGTTACATGAGAAATGAAAAAAAAAAAATAAAAACATTTTTCTAATTAAAACCGAAAGTTTTTTTCACTAGATTATTTCAACACTTAAACTAAATCCCTTTATATACCCGGCCAACTAACTATAAAAAAAATCAAAAGTTATTAATCAGATTTTTGTGTGCAAACAATGGGGGGTCAGTACAAAAAGCTAAAAAAAATATTCATTCATTACAAAACAGTACAAAAAAAAAAAATGCTTTTAACATTTCGTTAACACTAAAGAAATAAAAAAAATGGAAATTTAGTGTGAATGACCTTTAACGCATTATTTAAAAATAAAGCAGCAAGCAAGCAGCTTATTTCAAACACGTGTTATAGTTTATTTTTTACGTTTCTTTTTTCTTCTTATACACTATTTATACCCTACACCAAAATAGGTAGAGAGGGTATAATGCGTTTGTGCGGATGTATGTAACATAAAGAAATAATACCCGAACATCCACCTTTAAGTATACCGTTCGGCTTCGAATCACTTTCTTAGTCGATTTAACGATGTCCGTCCGTCTGGACGGCTGGTTGTCCATGTAATCGTATTTAGCAAATTACAGGTCGCAGTTTTAAAGCTATCGTCTTCAAATTTGGCACAGATTATTTTGCCTCAGGGACGAAGCCTATTGATCGATCAATTATTTCTCATAGCCCCCATACAAATGTCCCCCCGGAATGGCTCATAATGCCTATAAATCTCTTATGGGTATAACTTATTGAAATTGAGCTATATAGATCTAAACTTAAGTTCTAAATTTCATTGTAATCGGTCTTATAGTTCACCTAGCCCCCATACAAACGTTCTCCCAAAATGAGGCTTTTACAGCGTAAAATGCTGCTTTATGTTCAGAAAGTCCCAGATTTATAGATATCTTACTGAAATTTGGCACAGATAGACTCATAGGCTCAATGATGACGCTAATTGAAATTGGTCACGATCGGTCCATTATTTCCCCTTCCTCCAGAATAAGGGTTTTACATCATAAAATGATAAAATATGTGGGGAAAGTCGTATTTTTAAAGACATAATACTGAAATTTGGCAAAGGCTATTATTTTGGACTAAGAACGTAGCCTTTTGAAATTGGTCATGATAGGTCCACCATTATGACACATAGCCCCGATTCAAATGTGGTGCCACAATTTGAAATAATAACTATAACTCTCTTAAATATGAGTATTATTTGTTAAAATTTAGCACACGTAATTTTGTAGTAAATTTAAATTTATTCCAATTTTATTCGATTCAGTTTATAATTTCACTTTACTCTCAGAATTAGGGTTTTACAACTTAAAATGACAAAATATATGCAGAAATTTTATAGATATCTCAGTAAAATTTGCATATGTTACTTTTTCCCCAAGAATAAAGCGTTTTGAAGTTGGTCATGCTTGGACCATTATTTCTCACTGTACCCACAAAAAAGTAATTCCTGAAAGGAAAATAATGCCTTCAACTCCCTTAATTATGCATATAATTTATTTTATATTTTTATAATTATATTGTGTACATATCTTGACTAAATATCTAAATTTTTTTTTCCAAATTTCATTGCAATAGATCTATTTAGCGCGTGTGTATAATATTAATATATAAGTCAACTCAAGCTTTTCACTTGAATCGGTGCAATATTTTACATAATAATATTCTGTCTTTATGTAGCGTAGGATATCATATAGTCGAGCTTGACCGACTAAAGCACTCTTGTTTTTATTATTAAATTGTTGACATACATAAAACACATACACATTATAGAAAATAAACACGAAAAAAATATAAAGTTTAAAAATAACTTTAAAAATAAAGTAGAGAAATGAACATTAGCTGTTTATTTATAGAAAAAAGTTTTGTTTAGTTTTGTTTTTACTATAAAAATATTTATTACAGAAAATTTAATTAATAATTACAAAAAAAAAATATCAAACATATTTTTTGTGTTAATTAAGTATGACATCTGTGTTCTTTTTATTATTTATAAGTAATAGATTGATATGTCAATATTAAAAACAGCTGTGTTTGTTTACATTTATTTGTCACAAGGTACGTGAGAATATGAAGTGTTTTATTATAAAAAAAAAAAAATCAGCTGATTTTTTATTGTTATTAAAATATTTTAATTTTATACAACCTTTATATACACATTTTTTTTTATAAATTTTAAATCTTTCTTTCTTTCAAGATCTTTTTAACTAAAAAACAAGTAATAACGCTATATTCGGCTATCCCGAATCTTATATACCCTTCACTTAAGTTTGCTAACAGCAAGAAATCCTTCAAAAATAGACTATTCCATTCCCCGTTCCAGATGTTCGAATCCGGTTAGATGTTGATCGGAAAATCCTCCAAAAATTAATAAAATTTAGAGAGAAACAATGAAGTCTCTATCTTTTATAACGG